>OY755048.1:35957328-36076820 GCA_963576565.1 Aspidapion aeneum
GTCACTTTCGTTATCACACTGCCAGTGATTCGGTATGCACTTGCCATTGCCGCATCTGAATTCATTTTTGTTGCAGGTTACGTTTTCTATAAAGAAAAATAGATAAAAAATACAACAAAAGTAAGAACAAAGTTCTTTGACTAGGCAATCGGGAACGGCGAATTTTTATTTATGATCCCTACCTCCGCTACTGGTGAAATTTGGATCTGCTAATTTAAAATTTTGACATTTCATTGAAATATCTCAATAGCTTTCAAAATTCAAAAACTAATCGCCCTATATTTTATCAAAGAAAGCCTAGGGTTACCACATGTTTGGATAAACCCGGTTTTAGTTGCGTTCGAGCATTTGTTGCAAAGACGAGGATGGAACTTTTTTTTAGTTTTGTCGTCAATTTTATTAAAACAGTTTTTTAAAGGGCCAGTTTGTCCGGCTGTTTTTAGAAAACCATGCATTTTTGGCTCGAAAGTATCCAGTCTTATTGAAAATTAAGCTGTTTTGTCTGTAAGGTCGCCTTACGAAAACCCTAAGACCCTAAGTTTATTTAAATTTGTCTTTTTTTGTTAATAAAAATTATACCAAAATTAATGAGTTGGAGGAGCGTAAATATTATTTTAGAGAAAATACCTTTGGGATATTGGCAGCCTTGTTATAATTTTTCACAAATTTTCAAGTAAAGCACGTTATTGCGAAAAATTAAAAATGCCTTCAGGAAATACGAGTTGCACTCAAATAATTAAAATTCTCTTTACAAAGGAAACAGTTTAAAAAAGTTCCCTCTAGATTTTCAAATGGAATACATTCTCTTCATTTTTAAAGTTTATAGTTGGCGTATTGAAAAGTTGTTACTTTATTTTGCAAAACAGTTGTACCTATAATTCTTTTCTAAAAATATTTTGCATAATATGTTATTTATTTCTTTTAAAGAAAACTTCAAACAAAAGCCTAAGATTTTTATTTAATAGGGATATTTTAAAACGCATTTTTAACAGTTTGTTAGTATTATATATGGTTATTGCTCAAGCAGCAGCAACTTGGCTAACAAATATCGTTATTAAGAAGACGTATCTTTATTGTTATCGTCATTTTGCCCATTCTCATATCATCTGTAGGAGATGCAATATCTAGGTTATTAAATCTGGGGCTAAATCTCCTTCCGAAACTGCCCGTCTACTTGCGCTCCTGGGTCTACGAGAAATTTTAGGGTAAATTTGAAAATATTATAGTCTCTCAAAAACCAACTTGTGATGAATCGATCGAATAATTCTTTCTTATCACAGTTAAAAGTAGAAAAAGATAAGTTTAAACTAGTAAGAGGTCGGATACACAATAAATATATTTTTAAGCTTAGCCCAGGGGTAAGCTACTGAGCTCAGAAAGATTTATTTTGCGAATTAAGAAATATAAACAATTTTCCGAGGTCAGTTTTTTTTTCATTTTTAAACAAAAACCGCCGTGCTGCGCACATATTTTCTCATGAGACCAAACATGATAAAAAGTTTATTTCGGACAAAATTAATTAGTTGGCCTTGATTTAGAAAGATATGTATAAATAAACAAAAAATAGTTTAAAGACAAGTTACATAATTTCGTTTTATTACACGGTGTCCGCGCGTTAGCTTCCACAAGATAAGACAAGATATCATAAGAAAATGCTTTAGTTTTAAACAGATCAAAAATTGTAAAAACTGTAAAATTTAACTTTCTACTTTTCATATCATTATAATTTAATAACTTACCTCATAACATATTCAACAAAAATATTCATTATAATAATTTTTTCAGTATTTTATTTTATTCTAAGGAATGCGTAAGACATATTTCGATATATTATTACTAATAGAATAAAAAAGGCTGCATCTTTTTCTATTTTCGAAAGACGTTGTATTCTGCAAACCGTTGGCGCGGTAAGAATGAGAGAGACAGAACAAGGACGCGTCGCGTGGTTTGTTCACCTCCCTTGCACGCGAATATTCGTGTGTTTTATGCATGCGTGTCCGTTTTTTGGTTAAAATTAATTCTGCCCACAATAAAGAAAGATGAAAATAAACAAAACTTTAATAACTAGAGACGAGAAAGGTCTCACTCTTCATTACGTTTATTCTATTCTATAGATAACGATAATGTGATTCCAAACTTTTTCTCTTCGATGTTGTCAGAATTTCAAATGCTGCCGCAAACTTTAAATTCCCTAAATCGGCAACTCTAAAAGATAAAATTTCGTGAAGGGTGCTGAATTTCAATAAGCACATTTGGAAATTCAAGCACTGAGATAAAATTTTATGAAATACTTAAACAAAAGTTCGGTTTTATATACCGAGTGGGCCAAAATATTTTGCATTAAATTGACTTCATAAAAACTAACATTTGATATTTAACTTAATAATAAAAAAATACTTATTCGTTCTGCTGGGACGATAGCGGTGTTAGAAAGATGCAAGTCTAACATGTCGCAGGACCACCTTTCGGAAAGGGTGTAAAAGCGTGGGTCCACTGTGTATACTTGCTATGCAGTATAAAGATCCCTGCCCTCGACAAAGAGGTGTCAGGCAAAATTAAGTCCTCTTAGAAAAAGAAAACTTGCATCCTAAGGGGCACGTGCATTAGTTTGATATATGATGTACGGACAAATCGGGGTTTGCGAAAAGGGCGCGCCGTGTGCCTAGTCGCTAGACCAAAAATGGTCTCCCCATACTACTACTAAGCCTGTTCATAGTTTCACTTTTTGCCGCTCACTTCTTTTTCCCTCTTTCTCTAATAGAAAAAGATGGAGAGATAAATTGTATCTTTATCTCTTTCTATTAGAGAAAGAGGGAAATAGGAGTGAGCGGCAAGAAGTGAAACTGGGGATCAGGCTTTAAGAGGCGTATGTTATTGGCAAAATCATGATATTCTTAGTTTAAAATCTTAGGCATTTGGCATGTATTAAATGTATTATGTATCTGTCAACGACTTGTTTTATCAGTGTAGTCGGATGTGTAAGAGTTAGAATATTACGTTGTATTGCCCTAAACTCTCTACTATATTTTATTGTTGTGTTTAAATTTTCATTTTCATTTACTCTAGACTAAAAAATGTGTTGTTATCAACAGTTACGCGACTTAAGTATTTAATTGCAAAATCTTGAATGATACCAACAAATTGGACTTGGGTCGCAGGTCAAGATTAAAAATGCCGAAATCAGAATATAGGTTACGAGTATATTACGCACTACTGTATTATTATTTGTTTTGTAGTTTTATCAGTGGCGCACCCAGGAATGAGGGGGGGGGCGAGACCCTATGATGCCTTATTTTATCCTTTTTTATATTTTTTATTTATGAAATACGTCAAAAATGCCTTAAAAAATTTAGGCTTGAGGGGCAGGCATCGAGCTCCCCCTGGGTGCGCTCATGGTTTTATCAATCTGTGTGTATAGCACAAGTAACGAGATATCAAAAAAATTGCACTCTCAATTTTTTCCTTTGAAGCCCCTATGAGGATTAGGTATTACTCGTAAAATCTTAAATTATTAGAAGAAATTATTTAAAAAAATATCCCCCTTTGCAATTGTTAAAATTATTATACGCCATACATTATTAAAAGAATTTGTTAAAAAAAAAATAACATGCCATCAGTTTCATAATTAATTTGTCATACAAACAAGCTTTAATAAATATTAAATTATTAATGTACACATTTATTACAAATCATAAAATACGTTATACATAGTATTTTAAATGTGTAATTCAGGCAAACATACTATCAAAATAAAAACAGAAAACAGTAATAAACAGGTTTGTCAAAATATGTTGTTTGTTTATAAAAAAATTTCATAAAATGATGAAAAGCTGTTCCCCAAACAAATTATTGGCGTAAATATACTGCGACAATTGATGGACACCTAGGCTTACACGTTTTTGTTACTACTATTCATTGGCGTACGCAGAAATGAATCGTGCGGGGGGGGGGGGGGAGCTTGACTGCGGATCGATACACAGAGATGAACCGTTGGGTGTAATAGATATATTTTAACATTGACTTTTGGGTAAAATTCTAAATTATATTTTTTAACTGTACACTGAAATACCCTTTATTTATTATCACACAATGAAATAAACCATACTATAACTAAAATTTTAAGTTTTAATAACCAGTAATCTTTTTTTTGCATGGCTTTTATATGGTGTAATTTAATTACGGTTAGCATATTTATGGATAGTTATATGGGTTCGCATTTACCATGTTTAATCAATGAATTTTCAAACAATGACATTTCAAAAAAATTATCGATATTTTTTTTTATTTGCACTGTAAGGCATTTTATAAAAAGTTTAAATATCAATTGAAACTTTCAGTACAGGATTTTGTAACACCAGCCTCTTCTGTTTGTTCGTTAAATTAGACCACAAAGTTAGACTTTTTCTTAAATTTTTATTGTTTAAAATGTATATAAAAAGTTTGGGCGTTTTTTGGACCAAAAATATTTTTTTTAAAGTAGATAGAAACTAACCCTCGCTCTTGTCATCTGGAATAATCAACCCACTGGCAAAACGAAACAGTAACGCTACCACTAGGAGATTTCGGAAGATCAAATACATTGTTGCACTACGCGCCTGAACTACTTTTCTTTTTTCTCGAAATGTCTATAAAATAAATCAATCTCTAATCACTTTTGCGTATATTTTATTGGCGCCTAGTTCGCGCTCACGCGGCTTGTCTTGATCTGTAAACGTCGTTTTACCAATTGCCGTCTTTATTTCACATAACATATCTTAAGCTTAAGGAACCATACACGTTTTATTGCTGTTATCAATCAAACTACGTCCTTAATAATCGTCTGAACTGAGTTATAGGACGCTTTTACTATCAATGAAAATTTAAGCTTGTAATCGTTACTTATCATCACATAAATTATGCCAGAAGAACATTTAAAATCATCTAGTAAATAAAACGCGTACTGAATCGATCACGTCTCGGTTTAGGCGACATGGCAAGTTCAATTTTTTTCAAAGTTTTACCAATTTTTTTTAACTTAATTAAGGATATGTAAGTTTTATCCATTGCAAAAACAGACAGTAAAAAAATAACAAATTTGAATATTCTTTCTCTAAACATGAAAACCGTGTTTTGCTTTGCTCAAGGTTATGGTTTTGGAGTTTTGCTTTTGCCTTTTGAAGTCTCTACGTTTATACAAAGCCCCCAAGTTTTAAAAAGCGAATAATTTTATCCATTTTTTATATAATTTCTGAATTAAATTGGTTAAACATTTTTTGAGATATTATGTTTCGGACAAACACTCAGATATACCGTTAGATGGACACCATTACATAATTTGGTATTTAGGTTTTGTTTTAACCAAATAACTAATTTTGAGTAGCTAATTCGAAAAATTGAAGATTCTATGAGCCTTCCATACTCGTTGGTATTGGACGGCTAAAAATTGAATTTAAAATAGAGTAAAGTTTTATTAATTATCTAACTAAAAATGTTTGAAGAGTCGCCTGAAACTAAAAGTTGGGTACAGTGGCTAAGGTATCAGTGTTGCGTGTGTTCCGGGACTACGTTGCCAGGTCCCTTAGAGTCTGGTAAGAATTTTAGAATTTAAAAATTTTTGACATAAAAAACAATTAATTTATTTCAATATAGAAAATTAGGTAAGGGCTTCCAACAAGGGATTTTTTGTAGATCATTAAAAAAAGTGTTTTGAGGGAAATTTGAAAATTTTTGGGTGATTTGTATGTTTTTTCGGTGGATCGAAAAAAAAACAATTTTTGGCAAAAAAAAAAAAATTTCGTGACGTGATGTGAGGTAAGCGCTCACCTCTGTGGATTCATTTCCCTGTGTATAAAGGTTGTGAAAGTATTCAAAGTCCACCCGTGAAAGTAAACTTTTCGCTCACCGTACCTCACGGGCAGTCAAGAATAACGTCCAGGCACTACATCACTGGTTAGGTAATTAATCGTTTTTAAGTCAAAAAGTAAACCAAAAAGTAAACGCAAATTTACTTTTCTTGCAAAATCAAAACCGAACGGCCAAGCAAAAGCCGCCCGGCGACAATTAATTATTCATTATTGTTTTATTTTCAGTGAAAGCGAAAAAAAGGTCATTAGGCTTGTGATTAACTTAAATATGGATTACTCGAATTTTGTTTAATCCAGTGCTGAACAAATTATGGATATGGAAATATGATAATACCTTTGAAGTTTCTCTCGCGTAATGGGACTTGTCGTTCTCAAGAGACTAATAATGTGGCTACTTTTAATCAACAAGTTTTTATTTAACGGTAAATCCTAGAGTCAAAAAATTATTTTTGATCCAAACAATTTATGCTTTCTTTTCGATTCTGAGCTCTTTATGTTTTTTACGTTTGTTTAGCACTGTCGAAATTATTTACTAATAATTTCCGAATAAGGTTTTATAATATCTCTTTCATTCATATACCATATTATTAGAGTTCGTACCACTTACAGGTGTACGAACGACTTTAGCTGGTTGGTAAGGTACCATAACAAGGCATCGATTTTCATCAGCCACAGACTTTCGCACATACCGACACACATGCAACTATTGTCAAAATGACACCAGATTGAACATAAGCCTGTCAAAAAATATTTATTTAAATTAAAAAGGTAACTGCGAGGACACAGTCAAAAGACCAAAAGCAAAAATAAGTTTCTGGAGAAATCCTCAAAAAGGGGATTTTTGGTACAGTGACTGGATAATCCGAATTAATTAAAACCGGGCCGATCCGAATTATCGAAGATTCCGGATTATTGTTGACATTTTTTTGTGCACAAAATGTTTATTGCCATTAATTTAAGGAGACAAAAAACTATACAATGAAGCTAATATCCGAGTGCCCCAGAAATAACCTTCTTTAGAACACGAAACTTCCTATGGAAAATTTATCCATGGAGTCCAACTGTCAGAACACCAAAGCTTTAGTTTTTTTACGACATATTCTATAAATAAATGTAAATTTAATTGCGAAACCTCAGAGGAAAATTCCGGAAATAGAAACTCTCAATCAATATCAGAAAAACCTGTTTTAGCGCTTCATACCACAAGCTATGATTCGGCAAAAATTTTTACACTTTAATGGTATTAATTTCTATTAAAATTGTTTGACTGGTTCACTAGGAACAAAAACAAACATTTATATCATTCGTATAGTTTCAAGGGAGTAAAATTTTATGCATAGACCAATCACATTGATGTATTTGAGGGAGATTTCTTAATCACATTGGTGTATTTGAGGGAGATTTCTTATTTGTCCCTGATTTGAAGAATAGTGAAGCGAATAGAAGTTTAGTGCCGAGTAAGAGGGAGTCAGGAGACACCAAATATATTATAAAACTATAAAGCGCGTTTCTCATATTACAATAAAAACATTTTTAAGCTGAGAAAGAGAGAAGGAAATATCCAATCTCCCATAGGTCTCCCATAAGTCTATCGCAACTCCAAGATCGAAGATGCCATAGACTTATGTAAAGTTTATATACATCTATCTCTCTATATTGGCTTAAAGTATTGACCGAAGCACGCTATATATTTTTATAATATAATAATATATCCTTGGGAGACAACCAAATTCTACTTGCTTTCTTTTGATATAGAACAAAGGGTCCTAATAAGTCCGTCTGTGACCACATTCCTTATTTCCAAAATTTTTCCCACTTCTGCATTATTGCGCTTGCTCTTCCTTGTCTAAGATTTGTCTGATCCTTATTAGAGGTTAGGACTCTACATAAGTAAAAATGTGCCTATGTACGTAAGAACGTGAGTTGCCATTATTGTTTGCTGCCTTACCGACAGTCGCCATTAGCAACTTGGCTGATGCAATTTTATTCACATTTACTCGATATTCCACTAAACCAAAAGGTCTCAATTATGTCAAAGTATACCTAATTTGAGCTAAACATTTACAAATATCGGATTCGCTTAACTACACAAAAAATTAAAACACCAGCAACTAAATGATTTGTTCTAATCCTCGCGCACCTGTTTGTAATGGTGAGCCAAACAGCTTTCTTCAAAAAGCAGTTGCAGATTTTGAAAAGATGTTATTCCAAAACAGTTCTGTACTTGACGTATAAAATTTTATCTTAAAAAAAATAATGACCAACAAAAAAATTCCTTACCTAAATTTTTAATTTTTTTTTAAAATACCGACTCTATAGCCAAAACATTTTTTCACTTCACTAATTAAACCCTGCATTTTGTGACTATAAATAGCAGTTGAAAGCTGCTTCGTTCCGAGAGCAGCTTTTAAAAACAATCTACAAAAAGAAATTACCTGTTTGCTTGTATGAAGAAAATTATTTAAAGCTGGCACTCATAAGTAGTGCACCGATGCGCGCTACGGTATATCATTCAGGAAGCAAGTATTATAAACGTGTTTCTAAATTAATAAATTTGCGCCTTTATACTTTTTAATACATATTTAATTGGACGATTGTAAACGTACAATTTAGCCTTTAATTTGGCACCCCTTGGTACTTGCCGCTAGGGGCGGGGTGGGGGGGGGTCGGTTCGCCATTATATAAAGAGTTTAGTATTGTAAGTATAATTCTAAATCAAAAACTTAAACTTGCTTTGCATTTCAAAATTCTAACTAATATTTCTTTTGGTTTCTAACATGCCATTCTGCAAGTTAATATACTTGGATCGTAGCTTTTTTCGTGTAAATAGCAATTTATTCTGTAGTCAGTTTTTCCATAAATACAAGGTTTTCGTGATAAAACAACCATGTATTTTGCATAAATATTAACCTAGGCAAGAACTTATTTAATCCAAAATCGTTTATTATTAGTTCAAGTATGTTATAAAACACTTTATATTGTCAGTTTGCATCTACGTTCATTAGTTGTCCCTTAAGTTTTGTTTGATCCTCAAATTTTTGAAAAATTACCTACACTCTTTCAATATTCCATAAAACTTTTCTGAAAAAACGTGAATTTTAAAAAATTTTAATATTTAAAAAATTTATTTTTAAAAGTTTTGTTCAGTAAATACTTCGTAGTTATTTGTTTTTATGGTTGCCTATATATATTTTACAGCAATTTTTTTTTTATATTTTATAAAGAAATGAAATTTAAAAAACTAAAAAAAAAATTATGAACGCATTTAGATTCGTGTTTGCATGATGGGTTTAAAAGTGAATCGTATGTTATGTACAAACGTATTTAGTTATACATAAATACGTAGTATGTGCAGTGTAAAATCTTGGATATGAGTGGATGCTGCGTAAAGGATTTGATACTTATACAGGTGTTGTTTTTTACAAACGAAAATAGCATGAACGACCGGAATTTGGCACAATCTTTTAAAAGCTACTTATAGGTCAACCAATACATAATTATCTCATTGAAAAACAAAATTTTAAATATATTCCTAGAGCTGCACCAGAATATGTACATATAATAAGTATAACATGTTTTTCGACTACGCATTTTCCTAATACAAAACTTATAAAACGAGGACAATAATAATGACTTACACAAAATTATAATAATGGTTTGAAAAAATTGTATCGGTTCGGTTGCACTTCGAGTGTATATTGAGTGGACGAAACAATTTTGCGCCAGATTTTTACGTATTTTAGCTATTTAAAAAAAAACAAGCGGCATTAGATATCGAAAAAATCAACGATCTAACAAAATTTTAAAAATATTCCGGGATATTGCGTTTTGAGATGAAGAAAGAGTTTAAATTTACAAACTTACCTAGATTTCTTCTAATGTTAAAAACAAAAATTTTAAATCTTTGTTACAGTGTAAACAAAGTGGTTTCATAGATAAGGTGGTGTAAGTGATTTATTGACATTTTCTGAAATTTGTAAGATTTTGACATTTTTGAAATATTTTAAGCTTTTTGAATTTTTTCTAACTTGATTCTATGGGAGGAGTAGAAACTAACTATCGAAAATGTGTCGTATCGTACAGTATAAACTGCATTGCTACAATACGGTGTAATACATATATTTTTATAATTTATTTGATATTTTTTCTAATCTATTTTTTATATATTTAAATTATCATATTAAATCTCTGTTTAAAATTTTTATCAACTTTGGTAAACTTATCACGTCCTTGCAATGCAACTATAGGTAAATTTAGTGGGAATAAGGACACTGTTGTTCTGGTAACGTATATTTACCAAAACAACAGTGTCCTTATTCCCACTAAATTTACCTATATTTTTATCAACCTTTTTACCATTAAAATACTCTGCCAATATATGGGCCCCTAAGTATAGTTATAGTGTATGTGCGAGCTAATAAAACTAAAACCTAAAATATATCTTATTCAACTCCAGACTAAATTACCTTTTGTTTGATACCACACAACCCATGTTTTGACTTAAACTCAAATTTTTTAAATCTACCCCCACCCTTAAAAAAACAAAAACTAAAATGTATTTTGTTTAACTCCGGACTTAATTACCTTTCGTTTGATACCACACACGCCATATTTTCACGTAAACTCTAATTTTTGAAATCTACCCCCACCCTTTTTGAAAAAAAAACTAAAATGTATTTTGTTTAACTCCATACTCAATTACCTTTTGTTTGATATCATACACGCCATATTTTCACATAAACTCTAATTTTTGAAATCTTCCCCCACCCTTTTACTTGGCTTGTGTTCGGTGGATTTTTAAATGGGACCATCTCGACCCAAGACCCAGTCTAGGTACTAAATTTCATTAAAATCGGCCTAGCGGTTTTTGAGTTATGCGCGTTGGTCGTTACAGACATACAGACAGACAGACATACAGACAGACAGACAGACAGACAGACGACGCGACAAAAAAGTTTCAAAATCATCTGAAACGCAAAGATATATAAAAATTTTTGAAATCGGAGCAACTTTTTTTTTCTCGAAAAAATTAGGATCACCATAGCTCACACTACTATAGTATAGTATATGTGTGAGCTAAAAATCCTCGTCACGCCAAGTGCGATATAAAATTAAGAATATTGTGACATAGATAGAGTGATCCGTTCTATTTCTTTCAATGGATGTCTCTGTTAATATTACTCAAACAGTATAGTTAATAATTCATTCATCGTCAGAATCTATATTTTATTTTCCCTTTAATTTAAAAAAATAAATATTTAAAACATGTCGGTCTATGTTGTTATAATCATTTTCAGAGATGTAAGTAATTCTATATCAAAAAAGTTAGAGAGGATGTACGATTATAAAGGGTAACCCTTTACAAAATCTCCATTAGATCCCAGGATTTCACAAATATTAATTTATTTATCCCTTCGTACGGCTTTTAGCTTTAGAAATTTGAATCGCTCGTGTCATCGATTTCGAAGCAGTATGTATAGGTCACTACCCCGAATTCGTTAACTTACTACTACTTAAAAATAGTAATATTTTCCCATTATCCCCTAGGGGAAAAGGTGATAAGTGATTTGAGAGTAAACCCTTTTTACCATTTCCCAGATTAGAACTTGGACTTCTGTTCATAGATTTTATTTTTTTAAAAATCTAAATACAAAAACGCGCATTTTAATTTTTCAACAATCCGTTTTATTTAAAAATTATTTTTTCATACATTTATTTGAAAAAGTTTTTATTTTGCAATGTAACAATGTTCTTTAACATACATATTAAAAAATGCATATGACATTATTTTGTATTCCTAAAATAGGCAGTCACCACACTGCATTACACCTTTTATCCCCATAGTGTAAAAAAATACTATGTTATCTTATCTTTTTACGTAAATACAGTAAAAATTAATTTACGCAGTTCATCACAGGTGCTCCATCTTACTTTTTTGTTAAATATCGCTTGACGCTTAGCACTCTATTCTATTCCTGATGACAATATGTAGATTTTAAAGCTATGTGAGCTTATAGAATTTTCTCTTGTTAAATATGTCTGGGAAATTGAAAAGCACATTTTACTTTGAATTACATTTACATTCCCTTTAATCAAAGTACTCATCTCATGGCGCTTGCTAATCATGTTAGTCTGTATAAAAACCGCCAAAATTACATTGAGCTTATATTGAAGCAATATAAAGTATTAGAATAGCCGGGTTTAGTAATTAAGGTACATAATAAAGACTTACTACTGCATTCAACGGGATCTTCATCCGAATTGTCCTCGCAATCGTTTTCTCCATCGCATAAGAATGAAATTGGTATACATTTTTGGTTGCCGCACATAAACTGCCTTAGAGAACATGCCAACCCTAAAATAAAAATACAATAATAAAACACTTAACTTATGAACTAAAGAAGGCGTTGGATATTTTTTTTGCTTGTTAATTACTTTAAAACTTTAAGGATAATAATTAACAAACAAAACATAATTAGTAATAAATCTACGCAGATATGATGGGGATAATAGTAAAGATGAAATATCTCGAGTAGAAATTGAAACAGCTCAATATAGAGAAACCCTAAAAGGATGAGACGCAGACTGACGTCAATAATAAATGATGCAAAGAATAAACAAATTGTTCCACAATTGAAGGGGTACAACCGAATTTTTTACTGAACCGAACCGAACCTGAATTTGATAAAACAAATCGTAAGAATAAGCAGGTAACTAGAGAGAAGAGGCAAAATACAAAGTTTTTCATATTGGAAAACTAAATATTTATAACATAGTCAGAATCAATTACTCAATTTTTCATCAAAATATTTTGTTTTGTTTATCAAATACGTCCATCAAATATACAAAATATTTCAAAACTACTAAATATTGTTAATATTACTTTTTCAAAAAATTTTGTGGCAATTTTGTATTTGTAATTTTTGGTCATTGAAGAAGTTGGAATGCAGTACTCATTTATCGCTTGTGTTTATTCATAAGCATATTCTTCCCTTTACCTTCCGTTAGCTGGATTAGTTAATTAACAGCCTTTTATTAAATCCTGCTTTGTTAACTAATCCAATGTAATGAAATACGCCCTGACAAGACAGGTTTAAATTTCAAAGTCTTGATGCTTGATTCCTGCTGTTAAATTACTCCTTGAAAAGAATCTGCATAGCCTTTTTTAACATAGAAATTTTTAATGATTTTTTTTAAATTTGACTATGATCCCCATCATGTTGGCTTATGCCCATAGTTGTACGTACAAGACTTGTCATCTTATCAACAGGTTTATCACGCTCCAAACATTTAAAATAAAGCATAGTTAGTCCCATTTTAAACAAAATGTAATAAAACATTTTAAAAAAATATTAGATAACCCCCGCAATGATGTCCAACCCATACCTACAATTCTACATAAATATTCAATAATACGCCTGTACAGAGTCGTGTATGTTTGTGTGCCTGTCTGTGAGTATTAAATTTTGTAGTCAATTGATTGATTGACTGAAGTATAGAGTTTATGCCTCATGCACATTCAAGCAAACCAGGTTTAACAGCGTAATAAACTACTTGGTAGATCTATGGTTTATTCACAGCTTAACTTTTTGCTGCAGAGATGCTGATTTTTTCTCTCACTCTTAAGTTAAAAGTAACAAAAAACGTGTAGGTTTATGTATGATTTTATGTCGAAACACTGGTAAAAAACCATGATAATTTATCTCTAAATTTAAAATAAATTTAGGAAAAAAAACTTTTTGAAAACAAGCTTTTATAAAATGGACTAAAAAGCATAAAATAATTTTTTGAGTGTTCTGATATCATAATAATAAAAGCGATGGGCGTATTAAAGGAAATTTACCCGATCTTGTTTTAGCCTTGTAAACTCGAAGTTTAGTGAAAATTCATTATATTATAGCAGAGAAATGTAAGGGTAGACAATTTAACCCAACCCAACCCTACTCAAGCTACTCTTACATTTTTCTGATATGGATGGACATTATTACGCCTGCTTCATATTAGACAGATCATCCGCGACCGGCTGCGTGTCGATTTATTTTGTCACATGGAAAAAGAATAGTGGGCTCATCATCGGTTCTGGACGATCCACCTAATGCGCATGGAAAGGCATTTACCTAATATTAAATACGCCCATCGCTTTTATTCTTATGATATCAGAACACTCCAAAAATTATTTTATGCTTTTTAGTCCATTTTATAAAAGCTTGTTTTCAAAAAGTTTTTTTTTCTAAATTTATTTTTTAATTTTTAGATTTGTCTAAGTCTATGCATTTTAGCTTGCGCATCGATATTGCAGGGAGTCTTTCCTGTCAATTTTAAAATATCTAAGTATTCGATGAGAAGGCCGTCCAACAAAGGCGACATATGCTAAAACTGTCGTTATTATTATGATCATTATACGCAAGGATTAATTAATTTTGGTCGAGATCGAACAAACTAAAGCCTTACCTCTTCTACGCCCCACCCCCCTCTTTGTAGTGGGAGAGCATGTGAATTTTGAAATCAATCAGATAGCTACGTGGAAGTCAGTTGAAAGTAATCAGAAAAAATCGTCATTAAATCGTCCATTTTGAATCCGCCGTATTGAATTTTTGTAATCAGATCCAAAATTCGTAATCCTCATTCTCAAAAACCCCCAGATACCAATTTTGGTGGAAATCCGACAAACTAAAATTTTACCCCCTCTCCGCCCTCCACGTTAGGGGGGAGGTAGGCAGTCAGTGATACCACATTATTGGATTTTCATCGGAACTATAACGGTATGCGAAATTTGAAGTCAATCGGATACGTGGAAGTCAGTTGAAACTAATCAGAAAAACTTGACATTAAATCATCCATTTTGAATCCGCCATATTGAATTTTTATAATCTGATCAAAAATTCGTAATTCTCATACTCAAAAACCCCCAGATACCAATTTTGGTTGAAATCGGACAAACTAAAGTTTTACCCCCTCTCCACCCCCACGTTAGGGGGGAGGTAGGTACCGGATGAAACCATATTATTGTATCGTCATCGGAACTAAGACGCTGTGCGAAATTTGAAGTTAATCGGATGTTTGGAAGTTCTTCAAAAATGAGGTGCAAGATTTAATTACATACATACATACATACAGGTGAAGTTAAATAAAAGCTTGTAAAAAATTCCGAATTACCTATAGAAATAATTTTTATTTATTTACTTTCCTTTACTTTACTTTTAAACATTTTTAAATTTCGAAGAGATCTACAATAAAGTATAAGTTTGTATAATATTTTTTATTTTTAACACACCACCGGATTTCAAAGAATCCAGAATAGTGCCCCTTGGGATGCTAACTCCTGATAAAAAGTATTTAAGAATAAAGCAACTGTATATATTTTTTAATTTACTATATTATTATATTAATCTTTAATTGTGCATGTAAATTAAAATGGATCAAACTTATAAATATGATGTTTGAAACAAAAAAAAAGATTAAATAAAAACCAGACGAGTTTTTGTCTGCTCCACCTTCAGCCAAATTGCTTTTATTTTTAATTTCCTTTTAAATTAACGTTCTTTCTTAAATGAAAAAGCAGTTGTATAAAAGGTTTTAAAAAGAGGGTGTTTTTTTAAGAGAGGTGAAATCAAATTTTGCGAAAAATTTAGGCCACAAACTCTTTTAACCTAAGTATTTTGAGCCATCCATATCATAGGTATAACAGGCCATTTCTGGAATCGTAAAAAATAAATTTTACTTATAAGTTATTTGGGAAAAAAAAACTATAAAATTTTAGGATAATAATATAATGTCTTTATTTTACAATTTCTTAACAAAATATTTACATTTCTATTTACTATTTATATACCTATTCGAAAAAAAATTGTGAAAGAAACGAAATTCAGTACTACCTACATACTTAATGCAAGTAGCTCTAATCAGCTGACCATGGCGATCGTGACAGTCAAAAAACCTATTTTGGGACTACTTTTGATTACTTCTTCTTGGATTAAACCATCAACGTTTATAAGGGGCCCAAAAATTTAATTAATTAATATGTGCCTCAAAAAAAATTTCAATAGACGTGTTGCTTATCATATTTTATCTAAATTACAAATTCTTAATTCGTAGCGAATTTCTTTCAAATTAATCCACCACCCTGTATAATATACAAACATCGTACGTAAAATATACACCCTATAAAAAATATTTAACAGGGTGTGCAATGTTAGAAAGAAACTAAAAAGTACCTACTTTCAGTGGTGCAACCAGAAATATGTCTTGGGGGGGCGAGGCTTTGGGGGGGCCCGAGGCCTCATAATGTTGTATTTTATGGTATTTTATCTTTTTGTTCATTGAATATGTGGAAAATGTCTAAAAAACTCTTAGGCTTGAGGGGGCCCGGGCCCCGAGCAAGCCCCCCCCCCCATTCGGTGCGCTTATGCTACTTTAATCAATTAAAAAATCCTTATTCGCAATAGACTTTTAAATGTCCTTAATAGATTTGTTTATAGCTGCATTAATTTTTAAACGCACATTGTTAATTATTTCTATTCTCTTACAAAATAAATGCTTTGTTTACCCGTTGACAATAATTTTATTTTTGCCATAAATTAATTTATAAATTTTGCATATATCTTAATTTTCAATTTAAAATAATATTAAAGGTGTCACTAAAAACACAGATATCTATTACAATCAATCGTGGTTATCGTTATTTTGAGTCGACGCAGTTGTGACCTATCATGCCATTACCTTTTATAATTATAATTATAACGTCATTAGTCACAGAGGTTTATATTAACGAAAATTTTGTTTGCTGTTTGCAACTGCCCAAAATTTAAATCTTTATCCAAATTTATATTGTTAATGTTTTGTAGGCCCTTGGGGTCTCAATCCGACGCTGAATAAACAGGGGCGGATCTAAGAACTTAATTTAAGGGGGGGGGGTCGGGGGGGGGGGGGAATGTCATAATAAATATTGCATAAAACTAACAAACGTGAAATTTAGTACCCGTGAATTTAAAAATCAAACAAGCTTCGTGACTAATCGGGTAAACAGAAGTTTTTGTTTCTCTTATATTTTTCCGTGAGTAGCTTGAAAGCTAAACCTCAGTAGACCGTTTCGTTCTTATGGGACTCCTCAGAACACTGCCTGGTCAATGTGACACTCATGCAAAGTTAATTAGACGTTTTTGTCTCTAACATGTAAATAGTGAGAAAACTCTCGCAAGAAGCGCCATCTCCCGAGATACGAGAGAAACCAAAACAAGAGCAGGCGAAAATAAACTGCTATACATATCGATCAATGAAAAAATCGATTGCAAATAAAAAGAAACAATAGTTGTGATCCGTGACCTACGACAGCTCTTCTGCCTTTCTGGCGATATCAACGTTAATTGCGTTTTTGCGATATGTATGTATAGCAGTTTATTTTCGCTTGCTCTTGTTTTGGTTTCTCTCGTATCTCGGTAGATGGCGCTTCTTGCGAGAGTTTTCTCACTATTTACATAGGATTGGAGACAAAACCGTCTAATTAACTTCGCACATTGACCAAGCAGTGTTCTGAGAAGTCCCATAAGGACAAAACAGTTAACTGTCAACACTTATTAGGTGTCCATTAGATCTTGGACCCTCGTGAGGTTAAGCTTTCAAGCTAGCCACGGAAAAATATGAGAGAAACAAATATTCCTTTTTACCTGATTAGCCACGAAACTTGTTTGACTGCATAAAACTGTTTTGCATAAACTGTCTGTAAACATTTCATATAGTTTGAGATTGGGGGGGGGGGGATTTCCCCTCCCATAGATCCGCGCCTGGAATAAACTAGGTACCTATAATAGGTAGAAGAATAAAGTCTAGGCACAGGAATAAATTCGTGTGGTTGGTTTAAGATCTTGTGAAGTGAAGTGAATTAATAACGTGTTATAGCTTAAAAAAATTTCTTATTAGGTACATAAATGTAACAAAACGGGATTTGAATATAAATGGTATATTTGCCATTTATAAGTTTTTAAATATTTTTAATTAAATATTGTTTTTGACATCAACAAGCATTAATATGCAAGACTAGGTTAAGAATAAGTAAAATTTATGGCAACTACGGCGACTTGTTTTTAGGCATATTTTCAGGTCCGCTGTATTTTATTAAAAGTTGTATTCGGCTAATATGTCCTTTGAGCCACTAACATCAAAATAGTCGCCGGAGTTGCCAAAAATTTTACTTATTCTTAACCTAGTCTTGCATATAATTAATGCTTGTTGATGTCAAAAACAATATTTAATTAAAAATATTTAAAAACTTATAAATGGCATAATTTTAAAGTCAGAAAAGGTGTAATAATAAAAACAAGAATACTTCTTTTATACAAAATAAAAAGATGCCTGTCAAAATTTGGCATTTGCAATAGGCCTAAATAACATAAGTACAGTCGACCCTCTATAACTCGAACTCAAAGGGACAACCAAAACAGTTCGAGTTATGGAGAGTTCGAGTTATAGAAATTCTAATTAAACTGGTTAAAATACATATAAAAAGAGCAGGGACCACTTAAAAAGTTCGAGTTATAGAGGTTCAAGTTAGAGAGGTTCGACTGTATATCAAAGCCGGAAACGAAGATAATATTTATGGCTAGTCATAGAAAAAGTTAGATACAGAAACACAAATTCCTAGGATATCGAATATGATTACGCTACTTTTAACTACTACAACAGGGATGGTAGGTATGCATTCAATTTATAAAAACTTTTATTTAGTGGGGTTGCTACGTATGCTAAGTCAAGTCAACTTGACTCGATCGCTTACGATGCTATGATCTATTTCAATAACAGAAAAATTGTTAGCATTGGGTTGTTTTCATTATATCGTACCTAAAGCTCTATCTAGGCTATCCTCGGCATTGTGTCAGTAGTACAAGAAAAAACTGCAAATATGTGATTTTTAAATATAATTTGTTTTAGCTAAATAAACATACCTATCAATTTTATTCCAAAATGTTTACAATAAGACTGCATAATTTAAGTTTATAATGTGTTACTTACGTACTTTTCCAGAATTGTCCAAAAATTTTTGGAAGGTTTTTTGAATTTCAACTATCATTAAGGTCATTTATTAAGCATTTTTTGCTTTGATGTCAAAAATCAAGTTATTTTTATTTCCATTTCAGAATAATAAAAATCCAAAGCTGGAAAATATTATAATTTAAAGAAGCTATTATTATTTGGGTCAAAAATCTCTAATCTTTTCCCAGACAACATTTAAAAATAAATGAAAATATAAAAAAACTTAAACAAATGAAAAGAGTACAAAAAACTATTCCGTGAAAATAAAGAGCAACACATAAATAATCAAAAAATATACAAGTGAAAAAATTAAAATTACAATTTTGAGAGTATTTCCAAAGTTAAATCCTGCATTATTCTCTCACGATATACGCTGTCAAAAGCCTGTTTAAATTATAGATAAATACTATCTGTATTTAAGTTTTGTTCATACAGGCTTTTTCTAAAATTTTCTTCATAGCAAGTAATTTATCTGAGAAGGTAGATCTGTTGGGACCAAATCTACATTGGTATTTTCGATTAATCAGCTCAGACGACTCCAATAGTATGTTGCGTAAAGCTACTGACAATACCTTATAAACTACGATTAGCAGAGTTATGCCCTGAGGTAGCTATTCTGGGTTGTGAACGATATGATAGTTCCCATCACATGCTTTGGCCAATGACAAGCTTTAAATTAGCTCCAAGCCGTGACGTGCTTCATTGCGCAAGCTTGTCCTACGATCCGACCGAGAAACGTTCAGTCGGTATGGGGTAGGAGAACAGATATCATTTCAAACGCGTAAAATTCACTCATAACTCTGAAGAGCAGGCGACTATACCATTGGTCGCACAACACGCGACCGTTCAGAGTTTGCTATTGGTCAAAGCATGTGATGTGAATGATCACATCGTTCAAGACCCAGAATAATTACTCAGGTAGTTTTGGCAGTTTAGGGAACCAATTTACCAGTACCAATAATGCAGTTATTAAAAAATAGCACGTTGCTAACTAAAATTTCTACCCATTTACGTAATATTCCGACGCCGCAGTCAACGTGTAAATTTTTGTTTAACCAAAAATTTGTTTACATCATCGCATCTAGTTTGTTAGATATTTAAAAAATATGGTTAAAGCAGGTGAATACTCCTTTCACTAGGGTGCAACTTGACACCTTTTCCCAATTAAGATTATCATAAAGGTTACCATGTCATATGAAAACAAAAGCTGTTGTTTATCATGGTTTAAGAAAAACGTTTTGGGCTGGCTGTACATAGATCAAAATAAAAATAAAACATGAAAATAAAAATTAATTAGAAAAAAAAAGTATTTTTGGATTAAACGCCGGCTGGTCTTTTAAAGTTGGATTGCTTAAAACTACTTTTAGTACTTCTAAAAAAACAAAAAATAAATAAAGTTGTACACCTAAACAAAAAGCGAAAAAGGTTATGTAACGCTATGTCGCACATGCGCACATCCGTTTTCAGATAAAAATAAAAAAATAAAAGTTAGCCAAACTTTTATGTTTATTTTAATTTTATCTGGTTTTGTATAATAACTTACAGAATTTCTCATTGAGTTAATTTTTAATTTAATTTTTATTTTAATATTTATTTTTATTTTCATCAATTGTATAAACCCAACATTATTATTAGGTGTCAATATTTTAAAATGACCACCTTGTCAATAATATACAAATAATAGTTTAGTTTGAATCTTCTTTTTTTTAATTACCAGTCGATCTAAAATATTTCAACCCACAATTACTTAAGAAAACAATTTAAACTGTCTTCAATAATTTATTTTAATGAATGAATAATTGTGAGGTTAGACCTCGAAAGTTCACACACACAACGATCTTAAGAAAGAAATAGATCGATATATCAATAACAAGCAAAACAAGGATAAAGCAAATATGTGTACGCGTTCGCCGCATAGGTAAATAACAGAGTATTCGAAGCTTCATATCACCTGATGTTTATGACGAATTTTACCTATATTTGTTTACTAGTAGCATGCCAAACATTCTTAAACATATAAATAAACTAAACTAAAATAAAAATATTTTTTTAGATGAATAACGTTATCCTACTTACCCTCGTTGGTTGAAATGTCCCCAGTGGAAATAGTAACGAAATAACACAAACACACCACTGATAAAACTAAGATATTCAGCCACTTCTTGCAGTTCATGTTAAGAGTGCTAAGGGTAAAGACGGCCTTTCGCTTTTTCAGTCGTGCTGTTTTTCTAAATAATTTTTTTACGACATACTAAACAGAATTTTCGGGTATCGTATCAGGTAAATAATAGACACAATACAACAACAGCCCGACCTCGACGCGATAGTCCGCGTTTTGTGTTCCTTTACAGGCAGCACACACCTAAACGATACCGAAATACTGTAAGTATAAGCAACGACAGTGGAAGGTAGAATTCATTTTATTTTTATGCCGCTGCGCTGGTCGGCACCATCGTATACAACAACCATGCTTTATACAGTGTGATATTTTGATAAACTTCTTGGTTAATCAAAAAAACAACTCAACGCGACGTTCAAGAACCAGCAAAAACAAGACGAGAAATACACCGGTCCAGATAACAAAGTTGTTATGGTACATCCATGAATTTAAAGCGATAAGGGAAGCAGTAGTTGCATCTCTGGGGAACACACTACCTTACTTTAAGTCAAAATACATACCATAGAGACCTGTTTCCAGGAAAACCTAAATCTTAACTCAGATATTACAATAGCCACGAAGCAATTAAAGCTCTATCATGCGAACAAATAAACTTAAAAGTAGTTTGGAACTGCCTTCATTCCCTCTTAATCAAGATTAAGTCTTAATTTTCTTACCAAGGTAAACACCACAATATTAAACTTTGCGTGGGTACCAGGACAGCCAGGTGTAGCAAAGAACATGCAGATGCTTTAACAAAACAAGGATCAGAAAAACCATTCCTACACGTATCTAACCTGTAAAGTCTGGATACGTGGCTCCATTAAGCCATGGGTAAATAAATAGAATTGAAACCATTGGCATTTAACATTCGATCAACCACTTACATCGAATTCGAATAACCAGGACTAACATCCTCGAGGAAAATCCCTTGGTAGGTCCGTCAGAATATTATAGGAAAGCCTAATGAAGGAGCTATTGCTTCTCGCAAGGTTCATAAAACACCTGAATTAATAAATTACCGAGAAAGGAATACAAAATGCTAAGCAGCTTAAGAGCCGAGGCACAAATGCTCTGGAAAAGAGGAAGGTGACCCACCGGCTAGAATTAAATCATCCATTGATTAGGTAGTCCATAGTGGGTTTTGCGGTATGCTAAGATAGCTTGGACAGGCACTTTCAAAAAGTTTGGAATGTATATATTATACGAAATGAAAAAAGTGAAACTACTTATTAGAAAAGGAAATACTTTCAGAAGGAAGTCTTGTTTCGAGTTCAAAGAAAATATACAAACATATATAAAATGGCAACATGACTGCAACCTTTTCTTACTGATCTATTTGGATCAAATATCCCACCAGAAAACCAAGAAATCCACTACCTATTAAATCAATGGAATTATCTATAGTATCAAGTCTTTTATACAAAAAATTATAAGACCAGTATATCTACATTGTAGTAGAAAATATGTACATTTATAATGAAAAACAAAACTCGCAGACTTAGCTATTTAGCATGTAGGACCGGAGCCACTTTTGGGCGTGACAAAAAGACAAGTCCAAAGCGGACTCAACAAATGGGCCCAGGACGCGCTATTAAACTCCTGGGAAACAGGAACGGGTTGCAGACAGACCAGAGAATTCGTAGACCGTCCAAAAGCGACCAGAATTAGATGGATGCTGGGACGGACACGAAAAGACCTCGGACTGCTGATAGATACTCTAACTGGACATAACCGGTAGAGGAAGCACATGACACGTATAGGAGTCGAGAATGACCCTACCTGCCCAGCCTGTGGACAGGAAGAAGAGACATCAAGACACCTCGTGGCAGAATGCGAGGCCTACGCAAGGATGAGACAACAGGCACTCGGAGCACCAACTCTGAGCGAGGAAGAGCTGCACATGCTCAAATGGGCAGACTTACTGGACTTTGTAAAGAGAACAGGAAGGCCCAATGAGTTACCCGACCATCAAAGTGAAGTGCAGAGAGTGGGTTAAAGGACAGACTTGGGGCATGGCAAAAAGGGCCTACTCTGGCCTACTTGTCAGACCTACGAGTCAACCCCCCCACTACTACTAGCTATTTAGCGATAAACTTAAATATGTCAAGGTAAGACAAAAAAAAATTAATAAATTTATGAGTCCTGTACACCACTTAATTAAAACAACGGCTTATAGTGCATCACGAAGAATTGGTCGATATATAAAACGATTATATTTGAAACAAAAAGAAAATCTGGAAAGAATAATAAGAGACTCTTTGAAAAACATCAAAGCTAAACCTAAAACCAAAAGAAGTCAAATTATATGTTATAAAATCTAAAACTTATCCAGTTTAACGATAAGCTTAGTAACTCTTACCACTTATAAACGCGTCTATTATTTTTTTACTATGGTTCCCGCAAAGTAAAAAAGAGCACTGCGTAAGTTGATTGCAAAATTTCAAATATGACGTTGTAATTCTATTGTTGTTAGCAACGTAAAAATTAGAAATAATTAAAAATACATCTATTATTATCTCACTACATTGGTTAAAAAGCGTGGTGCCTCCCTGTTATACGAGACAATTAATATGTAGTTCTAAATGAATAAAATTTACAGTCTGTCCCAGAATATTTCTCAGAAATAGACACATTTTGGAGAGTTCGCATACTACAAAATATCACCCCCAAATTTTCCGTCCTCTCATTTCATTAAAAAAACATATTTAAAAACTGCAAGTTTTCGATATATTTTAAAATATGTGTGCATGAGTTTTCAAATATCATTTCAAATTTTTAGAGGAAATTTTTATTTTATTTCAAACAACCTACTTCTTATAATATTTTTGAGTTTCTCCTTTTCTTTTCAATTTTATAGGTAGCAGAAAGGGGGCAATATACATTTGACAGATTTGAAACTCCATCATAATATTTTTGATATGTGGCAAAAGTTGACTATGCTATATTTTGTCATTATAAAGCAAAGTAACTGACAGTTACTCTCAAATGGAGGTGCACCAAAATAACAGAAAATAATATAATTTATAAAAGTTTATACTACAAAAGATAAACAAATTTTCCTGAAAAGATTTAACCCTATAATGTTTTTTAATCTTTTTTTTTCTAATATTCTTGTTCTGATACGCGACTTCAACAAATTTTAGAGTTGTACTGCGCTTTTTAAAGATGTTAGAATTTTAACCCCCATGTAAATGATTCAATATTCAATATTTCTAGTCATACCTACAATTTACATTCTG
Organism: Aspidapion aeneum; assembly: GCA_963576565.1. Taxonomy (NCBI): domain Eukaryota; kingdom Metazoa; phylum Arthropoda; class Insecta; order Coleoptera; family Brentidae; genus Aspidapion; species Aspidapion aeneum. Next base: position 35,981,598 of record OY755048.1, read on the forward strand.
TATAATATTTTGGGTCCCTTAAAATTGAAATGGCCTTAGGGTGAAGCCTATTTTTGCACCCATCTTTCATTGTCTTTTCTCTAAACTTTTAGTAAGGGATATCCTCTCGTGCTCAGGGTTATGCGCATGCCATTCGCCTGCTCTTTGCCAATATTCAGCTGCTTTTCTCCATGACAGTTTAAAGGGATTAAAGGGTCATTCTTTCCCCAGATAAGAGCTTTTTAGATTTATTTTGGGAAAAAAAGCGATTTTTTTATGAGTGGAAAAAAGTCCAATTTCTACCTTACAAAAATTCTCCACAAATTTACAAAATCTTTAATGGCATTCCTTATTATGTTTAGATGTACACCATGTTGGAATGAACCTCATTTACTAAATAATTATAATGTCATTTTAAAAAACATTGAACCAAACAAGAAAAATCCTTCAAATAAGTTTTGATCAAAACTTAGGAATCCACCATTTAAATTTTTTGAGTGAAAATTATATTGAAGGAATGTAAAGATGGCAAAGTTTTGACTTTGAGACAAATCGGTTTATAAAAATAAAATTCCGATTTTTTTTTTATGTTAAATTGTCTCATCGGGCAATAGTTAAAAAAGCCACTCGCAAGCCATCAAACAAATAGAGGCATACGAAGTAAAGCTAAATAAAACCATTTATTACAAAAAAAGAGAAGCCTACAAAGTTAAAAAAAGAAGTGGTACTCAGGCTGTATCATTTTACTAATTGCCTTCTTTTAAGACGAGAACAAAATAATATTATTTTAAATGAAGCAGATAAATTTGTAAGAACTTAAGTCCCATAAAAGGTAGAATATTGTCTTATTTATTTGGAGGATGGGTGAGTTTGGCAAGAAAGCAAATCATGAAGACAAAGCTATTTCTCTTTCTGCAACTACTAGTATTACAAATTATGGAATACTCTGTATGTTCAAAACCGGTGGCATAGCAAAATGCGATACAGTCACCTAGGCAGCCTAAAAATAACTTACCGAATTTATTTTCTTGCGTCTCGACGGTTGGAGGCACTCCCGTGGGAGCACATAGGAAAGAAAATAGTTTTAGAAATTTATAAACGCTTTATTGATGGAAGTTTTATCTTTTTCTCTAAACGAATTTAACAGTTATGTTTTTAGTTTGTGTTGTGTTTTTTTGTGTTGGTAAATTTGCTAGTGGTTCTTTGCAAGGCGAAGAGTAAGTATTTAATTGTTAAAAATTAGGTTACAATAATTGTCAATACACTAGGCTTAAACCAACTTAATAAGGGTTAAAGTAAAGATCTTTCTGTTTTTCTTATCCCATACGTTAAAAGTACACTGGACTATTTTGTCTCTTTCAGTTTTCATGTCAATATTTGTTGTTTTTATTTTTGAATTAATATACTTATATGCAAGCCATATTGTTCTCCCAGTTCATTAATATTAATAATTGAATTCTACAGGTCGCTTAAGTAATTTGCCAAAATAATTGAGTCATCATTTTACTTATGGCCTTTCCATTGAAATGTAATCTGTAATGAATAAATATATCCGAAAGGATAATGGCTACAAAATATACCCTTGCCTTCTTTTATTATCTCAAATGGTTTAGTCAATAGATTCTCTACCGGTAAAGAATTATTTTTCATATTACCGAAAAAAAAGTGTCTGGGAACTTTCAAAATTTACTTATGCCTGGTTTATGGGCGCCAATAAGTCGGCGGATCTAACCCAACGTATCAGAGCAAACATCGTTTATACTGCGAAATTCGGCGTTGCGACATAAATATTTTACGCTCAGAATTTCAAAAAATTTGTATAAGGATAAGAAAAACGACGGAGTTTTTTTTATTGAGTCATTGCTGCCTTAATGAGAAACTTAACATCGTCATTTTCGTTTCTTAGGGTTTCAAAATGGGCAAATGCAATTGGCGGTCAGCTGTGGTCGTTAGGAAAAGAAGTGACTAAAGCAGACGAAATATCAGAAGTAAGTCCTATATTTAGGAAATAATATCTCTTAATTAATAACGAAACCTCTCTTTCTAACCCCTAGTCTGTAACTTCTTCGAGTTTTGTTTGTCCAAGAATGTTTAGGGTATCATGGTCAGAGGTTACTTTTGACAAATGGATTTACTATAATTTTGATTTATTTAATTAAAACATAATGTACCATGCGAAGCTTTTTGCTCCCTCTAGCGCTATCTTCTACAATTCACTTAAAGTTTAAAACGAAGTAGGTTTGACATTAAATCTAGGATGTTGGAACATTTGTTTCAGAGGTTTTTATAACTCCTACTCATTTTACTCTGGCCATTGTTTTATAACTATTGTTGAGATCTAAAACTAAGAAACTGAATAAAAAGCAAATAATTAGACCTATTAGTTTAGTTAAAAACCAATGCATGAATGCATGTAGAAATTTTATTTTTTTAGAATTACAACTATTTAAATGCCAAAGTAACGGAAAAACACCCAAAAGTTCTTATAGACGATATTAAAAACAACATTTTAAGAATGATGGATCGAAAGATGGACGCCATTACGGTAAGTTGGAAGGAGTGCTGGTGCCATTAGGTAACTCCATAGATTTTTCTGAAGCGTTTAATGCACTAATTAATATACGAAATAAGGTAATGGCGAATTACTCTTCAGTCAGCTTTATACCGTTTACTGCTCTTGCTGTTTAAGGATTGTACTTCTCTTGTAAAGTTTTAATTTGTTTTTTGATAGTCAAAAATAGGTATTTCCTTATAATAAACGCCTAAAGGCTGATTGGCACCTCTGTTTCGATGAGCATTTCTCTTTCTCCAAGTGCAAAACTTTTTCTGATATTTGGGTCTTTTAGAATACTCCTGCGCCTACTGTATGTTAGTCCAACTGCTGTAAACCGTTCTAGTAAAAGACTAGCACATTTCGCCTTACTTCTTTTAAAAATGTCTCTGTTTGCCACTCCTTTCTGTGTCTGGCCAATTGTCCCTCATAACTAAGGTTTGAGGGAGAAATTTTTATTCAAATTATTTTAAATTCGACCTTATAAAACTTATATTTGGAACCTATTTGCTTTTTTAGTGCATCCAGCAAAAAGCTGAAGGCATAGCGGAAAGTTACGCCTGGAACGGTTCCCATAGCCGGTACCGAAGTTCGACGTATTCATTTTACGGAGTAAGAGATGATAGCGCCAACAATAATACCGGAACTTTCTGGAAGCTTAATTATCCGGACGTATTAAACTACCCCGACAATCTTTACAGACGATACAAACCCATGATTTTAACGCCCGATACCCATTTTTATAATATTCCTGTAAATACTAGCCATAGCTCCGTCCATGTGCCTACAAACGTATATGATAGAGGTAAGGTACATATTTAGTCGTCAAAATATTTTTGCAGATTTTTGAATTTGACTTTCAGGTTTATTTTTTATTTTTAGAGGGAAATGTTTCCGAGGTCATTGAGTGGTCTGAAGCGTTGGATGAAGTATTTGCTCAAAACTACAAATCTGACCCGGCTCTGTCCTGGCAATACTTTGGTAGCTCTACTGGCATTATGAGACTTTACCCAGGTAAACATAATTTCAATGGAGGTACCTGCCGAAAACAACCAATTAGTTTGTTGTACTTTTATTTTTATTTTAGCTATGCATTGGTCAAGTAAACAAAAAGAAATAAGAACGTTATTTGACTGTCGTATTAGAACTTGGTATATTGAGGCTGCTACTTGTACCAAGGATGTTATTATTCTTCTTGACAATTCAGGATCAATGGATGGTTAGTTTCTAATATTTACATCTCGATGGACATATACATAGATAGCAATATTTTTCGAAATTTTACGTTCAAGTGTGGTATCTAGCAATATAAAAAAAACTTTACTTTACTACTAGCCTTCAATTAGCCTATGATAGCTACGATGTAGCTATTATAGTTCAACTTTCTCTACTTTAAACTAAAGTCAGGGTCAAAATAAAATCCCTTTAAAAGAACAAATATTTATTTTTGTATTACAAAAGATATTTATCATTTTGCTAATAAGTAACTGATTGACAGCTTAGACCAAAGAAACTTACAAGTATCTTTTAGCTATGGGTAAACATATAGCTTCACTAACAGCTTCAAGTATTTTGGATACCTTTTCAAACAATGATTACGTAAACATCTTAAATTACTCGGACACCACTTCATATTTAATTCCATGTTTCGCTGAACAATTGGTGCAAGCTACTGAAGAAAATATTGTGATTTTTAAGGAAGCTATTAAAACCCTTAAACCTGATGGAAAGACTAGCATTAAAAAGGCGTTGGAAACTGCGTTTGATGTTTTAAAGAAGGTAAGAGTTGATCAATAGGACAAATAAGAAAAGGATTCTGTTTTTTTTACAGCCATTAGCACCACGTCGTCAAGATTTATTTTGATACATTAATTATTATTATTAACCTCTAATTGCTTTTTGTTTAAATAACAAACTTTTTTTACTCATAGTTGTCTGTTGTTGTCTGTTTTGACTACTGGATTGGCTACTACAATAATTAGAATTATATTTTTTAGTATAGAGAAAGAAGACAATGTGATGATGTCACAAAACCAAATTGTAATCAAGCTATAATGATTTTAACAGATGGCTTAAGTGCCAACTATAGGCAAGTATATAAATTGAAGCAGGCATAGTTTGAGAGAACGATGAGCGATTAAAATATTTTTTTTGTATATTGTTAAATTTCTAAATTTTTATAAAATGCAATGTAAAATATAACTTTACCTACAGAGGAAACTTAAAAACTACTATCAATTTCAAAACTATTTAATAACAAGGCAACTATGTTTTTAAAATAGCCTAGCTAAGTTTACTTAGGACAAATTAGATATATATAGATAGTTTAAATTAGTTTTACTTTTAATGGATTATAGAATAGATTTCAGAAATACTTAACAAATGTTTTAGTGATCTAATGATGACATATAATCGTATAGAAGCTGAAAGAGCTGGACTAAATGAAAGTTATATTCCAGTAAGAATATTTACGTATCTCACTGGAGGCGAGACAACCAATGTCCAAGATATCAAATGGTTAGCTTGTCACAACCGAGGTAAATACTTCGCTGAAGAAAAATCAATAATGGCCACTTCTGTGGCAAGTACACCACTTTCTGAATGTTTTAAGTAAAGTGCTTTGATTCTTCTTGTAATGTTATATAACCCTTAGAGAGTTTTAGACTTTGCATAAATTGAAACAGCGGACAAATAAAAACCAGTATGTGTTTATACTAACAAATTACCCTCTACTATTTGTAAGGCCTCAAATCGTTCATTGAATAAAACATTGCTATATATTTAGGCTATCACTCTGCCGTTCCCAATTTGGAAAGAGTAACCGCTTCGGTTATGGAGTACATCAACGTTGTAGCTCGACCTCTAGTACTTCAAGGCGCTGAACATCCGATTTCATGGACACATGCGTATGCTGATGTAACGGTAAATTGTGTTTAAACCACACAATGTGCTTCTGTAAATCATTACGTTTTAATATTTAATTTTGTAAAGGTCTTTGTCAAATTCTTGAAGGTTTTTTTTAGTATGATGATGAAAAAGATACCACAATAAACGAACCTGCCAGATTACTAACATCAGCTGCCATTCCGCTATTTGACAAAAAGATAAACAAACAAAATGATACCGTAACAGCTCTTCTGTTAGGGGTAGCAGCTACCGATGTACCAATTGATGAATTTAGGAAACTCACTACTCCATATAAGGTAGATATGTTTATTCCCAAAAAACTGTTGTTTTTAAATAAAAGTTTATTTTTAAAAAATCTCGACTTTTTTCGAGTCCTAAAATAATAATAAAAAAGTAAATAAAAATACTTATTTTTATTTTCAGATAGGAGTAAATGGTTATGCCTTCATCGTAAGCAACAATGGCTATATTCTCATGCATCCAGATCTAAGACCTACGGTAAAATAAGTCGTTTCAAAAAAATTCGCAGATTTGTATACTATTTGTTTTCCAACGCATAAAATAGTGTTAAAATATTAGAATTTTGACTTTTGGAGAAATTAAAAAATAGGGTTCCTCGTACATGTTTTAAAACGATCTTCTTGATACAGATATGTTTTACTATTATAAAATTATTATAATATTTCAGTTCAAGAATATGCTAAAAGAAAATTACAACAGCATAGATTTTACTGAGGTTGAACAAATAGACGAAGATTTTCCTGCTCGTAATATCACCATGAATAAAACTATTAAAAAACTACGCAATGCTTTGGTACAGGGCGAGGAGGGTAAGATGTAATTTCTTTTATTAACCTTTTATTCCTTATCTAATTAATGTACTTCTTTTTATTATATAATATTTCTTTTAAGTTTAACTTTTTAACGGAATGTGTGCTACACCTTTTTAGGAAGTATGTCTAATATAAGGCTTAAGTATCACTACGATGATTGGAAACGTGTAGCTGAAGAGACTTACGATTACTTTTTTGTTGCTTTGGAGGACAAAGAACTAAAGATAACCACTCCCTTCTCATTGGGAATCGCCATCCCTTCGTCCTATGGAAAATTTGAAATAACTCCTTCTATGAATCAAATTAAAAAGTATCAGTTTTCTGGAGAAGACATAGGTAACTACTTTAAGGGGAATAATTGGAGAGTACATCCTAGATGGTAAGTGGTAAGCGAAAATCAGAATCCGTTTGACGAGGTTATGAATATTAAAATATTTCTTTTATCAGTTTTAATACAATCCTAGAAAAAATTTTGCCAGACAAAATATTGTTTAATTAATTATTAGGGTAAAGTAACTTTTGTAGATGTGTTTGTGACCCTACGGTAAATTTTTCCAGGCTAAGAATTGTTAAAGAATATAAACAATAACTTATTTGGTCATCCTCAGGATATATCTGTTGGTAAATGAGGTTTAAAACTGACAAATTAAAGGTTTGTGTTTGAAGGGAAGGCCAAAAAAACGGGAAACGTCTCGACATTAAAGTAAATCAATTTTCCTAATTACCTTTTGATTCCATCAACAATTTCTAGCCTGTCAAATAATATTATTGTAAAGTTATTTAATGACAAAATTTAATTTATAATCGACCAACGCATTTTAAATTTAGGGTTTATTGCAAGTATCATTACTTAGAAGGCCACGAATATGAATCTCAAGAGGAAGAGCTGTTACACTTTCTAGGAAATATTTACAATGACAATTTTAAGTGGCATGGTCAGTATGAAAAAGAAGAAAATGAAACTATGGGGAAAGGTGAGTTTCTTCTATATTTGGCATATAAAATATAACGCATTTAAATTAACATCTGCCAAAAGCAAAATAAAATGATTTATTTAATTTACAGACTTACTACTAATATCAACCATACTATAATCAGAAACGAGTATACTAGTTTCTGCTATATACCATACTATAATCAAGCTAAATTTAAAATTAAATTTAACGTTGAATATTTTTTCAATAGTTTTAACTTTTTAGTGGAATGTGGTCGAAAAACTCTTGGTGACGACGACTATTATTGCGACCAGGATTTGATGGAAAGATTAATTTTTGATGCAACAAATACTTACACCTCCTTTGGTGAACCCTATGCATTCCAAACAAAAGTTGAAGAAGATTTGTTTAATGATTTTGAAGTTTTACTACGGTACGTAGATGTTTGTAGCTGCCCAAACAATAATATAAAATCCAACCAATGCATGAATATCATATCATCATAGTATGAAATATTCTGTAAACAATATTAACCAGTGGCTAATAATAATAGCCGATCAAAAATTGGTTGATATCAAACGTCTATTAAAATTATTAAAGAAATTTACTTCCAATAAATACCAGCTCTATGTTTAACTTAAGAGGTCAAAACGAGATTTGTCCGGACCTTGATTTAACTTTTAGGTTTGTGGGAACTATGAGTGGTCTTACAAGATGGGATGATTTCAGTGAAAATCCCAAAATAAAAAACAAACATGGAGTTAGTTCTACAAAAGATATTAAACCCTCTAATGAAATTCCCCTAAAGAATTTTAACAACGCAGAGCCTACAAATGATACTGAGCCATCCAATGAAATACCGACAAATAATAATAATACTCCAGAAAATAGTAAGACTCAACCCACCAAGAATTCCAGAATGGAGTCTGATAATAATCAAAGAAAAAATGCACCTAGTAAGTAAGTATCTGGATGTTTACTCCAGTGTTTCTCAGTGTCTGACATATTTTTGTTTGTCGAAATACCAAAAGTTTTGTAAAATATTAAAATAAAAATGTTATTTCAGAAAATTTGGTGACATACCTTTACGAGCCATAGACGAAAAGTGGTACAAGAGTGCTGTTCTACAACGCAATTTTGACATCGATTCATTTGTGTACTCAGTACCATTCACGTATGATGAATTGAATGAGGTTGTCATTACTGGAAGTTTTGCCATATTTGTTAAGGAAGGTACTACATATTTACAATGGTGTTGCTCTCTTTGTATAAACCTCTATTCAAGTCAAGAGCTGTGATTACTACCCACAACGGGAAGCAACAAAAACAAAAGAAATTCAGATAAATTCGCAAGGCTCAAAAAATCTGAAGTCATAACGTTGTTGGCTCTTTTAAGTTATAATTCACCCAGGATACTTCAAATGGTTTACCGCAAAAGTAATTGTTTAATTATAAATCTTCGTGTTGTTTGTTTATTTCCAGCGCGTTTAGAAACTTGAAAAACGATGAATTTTTTATCATTCGCAAAGGTTCATTTTAATTCAAAAAATTAGGGTGGGAGATTAGAAAATTCTTTCTGAAAAAGTTCTTGCAAAAAATACAATCGCAAATTAAATTTATTTTGTTTTTAAAATTAAGAAAGTTGAGCACAGTTAAAGGTTCCTATAGATTCTTTTTTCTGCAGTTTTTACATTGTATTTTAGTGAAAAATATCTAAAAGTATAGATATATTAATCAAAAAGATAATTTAGGTGTTGAAATTTGTGGCTATCTTCTACCTTATATTCTATGCAGTACTATAACTAAAATCTAAAATTAAGAAATCTATTTTTGTACAAAAATCAGAGAGTCAACATTTTTCTGCAATTCTTCGTCTGATATTGTAGAATTCTCCAAATTATATAGTTGTGTTATAGTTCTTATAATTTCTCGCTTTGTAGCGACAGATACAGAGCCTAAATAAAATATCTTCAGGAATTAAAATATCTGGCGCCTCCATCAGCTTGTCTGATAGGAAGTCTTAAACGAGAAAAGAAAAATACAACAGTTTACGTTACAAACTTAAAATTAACTTTCTGAAGTACTTCTAAAACAAGCATGACCCAAAATGTTAAAATAAAAACTTTGAGTTACCAAAACAACTAGGGAATTTTAATTCTCTTTACTGACAATTACACAGCCTCAGAAAAAAAAATTGCAAAACCCAGAGGTGCGCTAAAACATAGTTATACATGTTGGTGGTAAGGTTTTAAATTTTTTAGTAGTTTAGCTATTTATCTTTTTTCATATAAACATTTTTTTTATATATTTTTATAACACCCTATATACTTTTAGGAGGAAAAGAAGCACCTGGGTGCGTCGTTGGTTACCAGTTTTCTCAACAAAAGTTTGCGAAAAAAGTGGAGGAGATTACCGACAAGCTATCGGTAAGCTTTTTACGATTTTAGATGTTTTTTATGCAAAACAAGTTTACAGCATTTAATGTTTAATTGGCTATGATAATAATTTATGATACCTATAACGGATAAATTTTGTAAGCAAATTTTGACCAACTTCGAGCAAAAGTTTTAACTTGTTCTTTTGTAGAAATAAAATTGGCGCGGCGGCCTCTCCTACTCAAATTGTAGTTTAACAAAAATCTTCCACAACTATCCCACTGGATACTATAGGCCTCTCAACTAATTACATATTAGATACTTTCATACAAAAAATAATTCGAATATTATAAAAAAATTTAATTTTTTATTTAAAAAAAAAATGTGTAAAAATATTAAATTCTCAAAATGATCAGATTTAAAAAGTTTGTATTACAAACGAATAATTCATAAACCAACTAAATCTTCATTAATAAGATAACTTGAGATCTAATAATAATTATTATTATCTGAGGGCACGGCAGTGCCTCGCCAAGTTCGCGCGCCGTACTATCTTTTCTTGAAACATTTCAGCCGATATTTGACTTATCTAAAACTCTACTTCGGAATGAGCTACGAATCTCAAACTTTGCACAGTCGTAAATCTTCATGGAGTTAACAACCGCTCCAAGTTTCATGAAATTCCATAAATTAGTAATTTTGCTTTCCTCCCCTATACATGTAAAGTTATGTAAAAGTAGCATTGTCTACTTCCAGAAACGTTAGAGAGCTGAGCTTTGGAAGGTTGATAGGAACTATGATAAAACCATGGAGAAAAATTAAAAAACCTTAAAATTTTAAATAAGGCATTGCAAAAGTTTTGAACAATATTTCGCATATTTTACTACTTTAAAAATTATATATTATCCAATTCGTTTAAAAAAGAAGTGAAATCATAACAAAAACATTTCATGTAAAAAAAGCCAAGTACGCGAAAATAGTATTCCGTAAAAAGAATTGAGATAAAAGTAAAGCCAAGTTCTCCAATACAAATTTTAAAATTAAAAGTTCTTATTAGTTTGAAAATGTTTTTTCTGAACTTGGTATTACGGCTGCAAATGACTCTTAGGCACAGTGCTAAATTGATCATAAAAAAGCTTGACTGTAATAGCAAAGTTTAAAAAAACATTTTCAAACTGATAAGAACCTTTAATTTTGAAATATGTATTGGAGAACTTGGCTTTACTTTTATCTCAATTCTTTTTACGGAATACTATTTTCGCGTACTTGGCTTTTTTTTACATGAAATGTTTTTGTTATAATTATTATTTCCAAGATTATTCGAAAAATTCTCTGTAAAGGTCAGAGCGCTATTTTTATTTGCTCAATTTTATTTGTAAATAGGTAGTTTAAAGATAAACATTGGTATTTACGTTTTTTTACCATTTCGTTTTTTTCGTTACTTGATTCGTTAAAATTTATTCCCTTAAATTTTAACAGTGTTAGTGATATTTTGTGATACATTTGGTTATATTTATGTTTAAAAATGTCATTAATGGTAAGTAATTTTATCTTTTCATCTATGACTAGGATTTGTTTTTAGAAAATTATATCTATCTGATAGTAGCACAAAAAGTTTAGTAATATATATTTTCTCATATTTTTTTTGTTTGGAATATCAGTATTATTATAATAAGCCTAGGCATATCAATAAGAAAGTGCTTGGGGACGTCAAATCAAACGCTCGAGCCTGTGTGCACCCTCGGTGTATGCTTCTGCCTAATACCTTATTCATATGGCCTAGGCTTTTGTAGCGATGATTTCATTTTTTGCTGATAGTGATGAAGGTGTAACTTTTTTTAAATAGTTTTATTTGTAGGTTTCTCAACGTAACAATACTCGTAAACAAAAAAAGCAAGTACCTGATCGGTTCATACCAAACAGAAATTTTATACATGCTGCAAGATGGAATTTGACCCACGATACATCTGATAAGCTACTAACACCCCCAACAAGCTCTTTAAAAATTGGTGAATTCGTCAACGTCCTTAAATATACTGCCATGGCAAAAAATTATATGAGTCTGCTATGGTCCACAACGTCGTATCGCCAGTCAAATAAAGTGCTAAATTTTATTAACTCAGAAAACGGTAAGCTAAGTACTCAGCTAATATATTACCCTCACCAGAGGTTGCCACTAAAAATTGACTTGTTTTTCTTTTTTCACAATTTCTAAACGTTCGAACCCTGGTAAGTAGGTACTTTAGGTACTTAATTAGCCCCCTATCTTCTCCTTCGCCGAACCTTCCCGTCCCTTTAATAAAGGTGACATTATTATGTTCAACCACTTCAGGTAGTCGGATTTCAACTCCTCTACTTTCAATACTCTTCTTGATGTCCGACCACTTCAGGTCTTTTGATTCCAACACCTCTACTTCTCATTTTTTTATATTTCTTTGTGTTTATATACTTCACATTGTGCTAGGAAGTGAAATACTGCTTCCTCTCCTCTCGTTTTTTTATTTTTAAAATTTTGTGCGCACTGTGAAATCTCCAAACAGGGGATTCAATTCTTTCTGTTTAAGCTAAAGCTGATAGACTTCTTACAGCCTGTACCTCTTTTCTATTTTATCAAAGAAGGCCTTCTCTCGTCTCGTCTCGTCTCGCGGCAACACTAGTTACAATGACCTCGAAATTAAGTTCTTGGTATTCTCGTAGGCTCAGAACGATCCAAACAAAGAAACAAAGGCATTTCAAAAAATGGTTTATCATGGCCGGTTTATAGCAGACGCGAGCCTTTACTTACAGGACCTTCGACCATCCTTGATATGCCAGATATTGGAACAAATGTCCACGAGAAACTTATTGATTGGGGTGAGTCTGGGATTGATTACGATAAACTTACTTTTTATTTTCCCCATTTACATTGTATTAGCTATTAAGTTTTTAAAAAAATTAAAATTTTGGGCGATGCCTTTTAAAATTTTTGGCTATAAAGATTTTTTGATGAGATGTATTTTAGATATGTCAAATATGGTCTGAGTTGTTTCCAGAAAAGGTGGTACAGCAGTGCCTGTTAAAGCCTTCACCATGTGGAATAACGTTATTGAATCAGGTCACAAATTCCTTGAGCTCGAAATAACATATATCAATGATTTTAGGTAAAAAGGGCCAAATTGCTACAATATTTCAAGGAGAAGTGCACCTATGGTTACCTAGTCAAACTACCGGAAGCCATACCAACACATCAAACAACATAAGTGGTTGCGTCAAGTGGAACAAAGAAGGTACAAAGCTTAACTCTTTGGTTTATTTGTTAAGTGGCCTATGGTATCCCGTGGGATAGTTGCGGAAGATTTTTTTCACAATTTTAAGTAGCTAAATGAGTTTTACAGAAAAACTGTAAAATAGGTTTTAGCTCACACTACTACTATACTATAGTAGTGTGAGCTATAGTGATCCTAATTTCTTCGAGAAAAAAAAAGTAGCTCCGATTTAAAAAAAATTTATATATCTTTGCGTTTCAGATGATTTTGAATCTTTTTTGTTGCGCCGTCTGTCTGTCTGTCTGTCTGTCTGTATGTCTGTCTGTCTGTATCGACCAAGGCGCATAACTCAAAAACCGCTTGTTCGATTTTAATGAAATTTGGTAGCTTGGCTGGATCTTGCATCGAGATGGTTCCATTTAAATGTGAACAAAATCCACCAAGCACAAGCCAAATAAGAGGGTGGGGGTAGATTTCAAAAATTAGAGTTTATGTGAAAATATGGCGTATGTGATATCTCACGAAAGGTAATTGAGTCTGGAGTTAAACAAAATTAATTTTAGTTTAAAAAAAAGGGTGTTGGTAGATTAAATATGGCGTGTGTGATATCAAACGAAAGGTAATTGGGTCTGGAGTTAAACAAAACATATTTTAGTTTTTTTAACAAAGGGTGGGGTAGATTTCAAAAATTAAAGTTTAACTTAAAACATGGCTTGTGTGGTATCAAACGATAGGTAATTGAGTTTGGAGTTCAATAAAATATATTTAATTTTTTAGTTATATTAGCTCACCCGTACTCTACATCTATAGAACCTAGTGTGAGCTTAGGTGCCCATATATTGGCAAAGTATTTTTGTTTGCAAAAGAAGTACAATTAATATATTAAATAGGCTTTATATCTTAACATCTAACAAAGGTATTTTTTTGGGGTAAGCAATCAGTGGCGTATATATGGGGGGGCCTGGGCCCCCCCCCGAATGTAAGAATTTTTTGGATATTTTCCACATATTTCATGAATAGAAACATAAAATAGCATAAAATACAGCCTCATGAGGTCTCGGGCCCCCCCCCCCAAAACTGTCTCGGGCCCACCCCGAAACTTTTTTCTATATACGCCACTGTAAGCAATAGACACCATTTTTTAGTATAAAAAAAAAAGCTTTGTTAGTGTCTTTAGTATATTAATTGGTGTTCTTTTGCAAACAAAAACTTCTCTTATAGTTTTTCTGTGAAACTAATTTAGCGAAAATTATAAGCCAAAGTTCGTAAAAAAATTGAAAACGCCGCCGTTTTGGATTTATGACGTCATGTAGGCCCTTCTACTCAAATTTGAGCCAAGCACCCGGCAACTTGACATTGATTGACATAACAAGTCGATCAAGCGTAGTTTTAAACTTTCTTGCTAACTCATAAATTTTTATAATTTTAGCTCACACATATACTATACTATAGTAGTGTGAGCTATGGTGATCCTAATTTTTTCGAGAAAAAAAAAGTTGCTCCGATTTCAAAAATTTTTATATATCTTTGCGTTTCAGATGATTTTGAAACTTTTTTGTTGCGCCGTCTGTCTGTCTGTCTGTCTGTCTGTCTGTATGTCTGTCTGTCTGTATGTCTGTAACGACCAACGCGCATAACTCAAAAACCGCTTGGCCGATTTTAATGAAATTTGGTACCTAGGCTGGGTCTTGGGTCGAGATGGTCCCATTTAAAAATGAACAAAATCCACCGAACAGAAACCAAATAAAAGGGTGGGGGTAGATTTCAAAAATTAGAGTTTATGTGAAAATATGGCGTGTGTGATATCAAACGAAAGGTAATTGAGTCTGCAGTTAAACAAAATACATTTGAATTTATTTAAAAAAAAAGGGTGGGGGTATATTTTAAAAATTAGAGTTTAAGTGAAAATATGGCGTGTGTGATATCAAACGAAAGGTAATTGAGTCCGGAGTTTAACAAAATACATTTTAGTTTTTTGTTTTTTTTAAGGGTGGGGGTAGATTTTAAAAATTTGAGTTTAAGTCAAAACATGGCTTGTGTGGTATCAAACAAAAGGTAATTTAGTCTGGAGTTAAATAAAATATATTTCAGTTTTTAGTTATATTAGCTCACACGTACACTATAACTATAGTACCTAGTGTGAGCTTAGGGGCCCATATATTGGCAGAGTATTTAAAATATTACAATATCTTTTTTAGTTGTAAGGTATACAACTCTATTGCAAATTGTAACCTGTACAATTTTTCCGTAAAGTTAATTAATTAATACTTTTTAATTTTTTAAATATTGGGTTTACTTCCCTAGTATCTTAATTGGTGTTCTATTGCAAAATAAAAATCATTAATTTAGCAAAAGTTATAAGTCAAAGTTTGTTAAAATAACTTGCAAAAAATAATAAAAAAATCACCATCTTGGATTTATGACATTATACAGGCCCTTCTACTTATAGTGGAGGCAAACACCCGGTGACCCAAAAATTGTTCCATTTATTACCAATCGATATAGGGTAGTTTAAAAAATCTTCCACAACTACCCGACGGTGTTACTTAACTTAAAGTTATATAACGTTCTTCCTAATTGATTCATGTAAAAAATAATGCTATAGGAATATAACAAATTTGCACCAGTTTGAAAATAAATGTGACGTCTTATTTTTTACCTCGTTTTTTATGTTGTCAAGCACTGATATAAACTAGTCAATAAAAAAACAATCTTTGTTAATTGTTGATGAAGAAATACAGCTTTTATAAAAATTTATACGATAACAACTATTAAATTAAAATTATCCCCTCCAAAACTAGTATAAATTAAATTATCTTATTAACAATTCTCTTAATAATAGTTATCCGAATTTTAAATAATGTAATATTGCATAAATAAATTTGTCGCAATTGTTACTTTCTTCTTTAATTTAAGACATTTAATCAATAAACAGAAAAACAAAAAGTGAGTTGAAGATTCTTCGAAAGATTCCCAATCCCAAATACAATGTGCTTTATCATCAACGTTGTTATCTACAGTCTTTGTTTTAGGGACACTATTGGCTGCAGGACATAAAATTGGTGGTGTCAGCATTATAGATGGAACGAGATTAAAAATCCTAGAGACAATGTCGTGCATATGTTTTGATTGCAGAATTACCGCCATCGAGTGGTCAAAAGAAGGAAATTTGCTCTTTGGATGCGATACGGGATTAATCTCAGTTTACAGAAAGAAAGGAAACAAAGTTCGCAAATTTTCCAGTAGGCTCCTGATAAATGATATTGTTGCAGATATACAATTTTCATGTAATGAAACTTATCTGGCAATAAGTGACCTTGGGAAGCATTTTTTTTTCCAAGATTGGCACAAATCAAATAATATATTGGGCTCCTACAAAATCTTTAAACACTCTTCATTTTTAAGTAAAAGTATTGCCTTTCATCCATGGAAAGAGTCCTTATTCGCGTTAGGAAACTCAAAAAGTATCTTTATTTACACTATTAGTGGACCTGATTTGGAATTTAGGAAAATTTCAAAAATACTGCCAACGCATTCCTATTTTGATTATTTAACATTTAATCCTTTGTCCGGTGAATTAGTAACAGGTTTATATAAAGAGGATTCAACAAATGAATACGGTGTATCATACCTCACTGTCGTAAGTGACACTTGCGAAGTTGTGGATCAAGTTCAATGGGTTTCAGGTAGAGTAACGTCTGTTTTATGGAACGGCACTGGCACTAAATTAGCTATTGTTAGCGCTGATCAAGATTTGACGATTTGGGATTTCTTCGGAACCAACAAAGTTTTTGAGAAACGTCTTTTAAGCCGCCGAAAAAAATCTCCAACGCTGGATTTTTATGAAACTGTTAAAACATTTAATTGTTGTATTAGATAGGGTATAAAATCCTGATACTTTTTGTTACTGTACATACTTTTATTACAAAATTGTTATTTTTTTACATTTTATTTTTAAACACTGTCTAAGTTTATTATTTATATAACTAAAACTCACCTACTGGTAATTCTAAGAAAAAGTCGCAAAAATCGCACCAAGCACAAAAAGAAAGACCTAACTTAAACTCAATTGGATAAAGCAGAGCTTAATATCGATTGATAATGAAATAAGCGCAAAATCTCGATCATGTGACCGGAGAGTGATCTATTAAATCACTCAGGCCTAACCTTTTTTACTTCAAAGATCTCCTACCAATTTTCAAAGCAGACAAAAATAGTTAACAATTTCATTAAAAAAACTTTTTCTTACAAGCATAAAAAAAATTGGTAAATCATCTTTATAATTAGATTTAAACGCTACAAAAGGTCTATCGTCAATTATTTAAGTTTCCTGAAAAATTATATTTTATCGGTTAGGTCTTTGTAGTTTTAAGTGTGCGAACTATTATACACACAATTTACTCAAAATTGTAGCAGCGATCTTTAGCAAAATGTTGTTCTTGTTTCATGAAAACTGGTAAATTTTATGTTTGTTTTTTATCTTATAAAATTGTGTCTATGTAATGAAGAAATTCAATATATTAAAATACCTGGTTTTAAATAAAGCTGATATTTAATTTATTATTAATTTATAAGCTTCTTACTCGCACGCTTTTATTGGGCTAGTTGACGAAAAGATCAAAATTGGTTTTGCCCTTATTAAGCGATTAATGGTATTTTTATCGTAAAAAAACAGAAAAGTGATATTTGTGAGATTTTTTTACCTAAAAAGAGTTAATTTACACCTTGTTTTAAACTTCTTTGAATGTCTTTATATTTATGTAAATCCGTTTGTTGTTAAAGATAATTGGACTCAAATTTGTCACTGAAAACTTTAAAAGGGGATGCCTATATTTTAATTCATGGACCTTATGCAGAAGTTGGTCAAAATAGACTTACAAGTATTATCTATCCATCGAAAATAAGGTTAAATAAAGGCTTATAATAAATATATAAATAATCTCAATAAAGTTATAAAATCAATTTTATATATTCCAAAGACCAAATTATATTTGATATAGCAAAGGTCGACCCTTTTACGCAAAACTATGTTGACAAAAAACATCCTATCCTAGAAAATACATAATTTATAAAAAATTCATTTTTATAATGAAAAGTTTTTTTGATTATAATTTAAGCAAATCGAAAATGTTATTATTGTGGTTTCAGAATCAATGTTCTTATTGCGACAAATGTGGTCAGGCTCTGGATTGCTACATAATTGATAGCACTGGATACATTTTATACTCTTCCTATATAGATACTAAAACCGTCGGTCAGTTTTTTGGCGAAATTGAAGGTAAAGTACAAAAGTCCTTAGCGGATAAGGGTTATTAAGATCAGATAATCTTGATAATATAAAATTTTTAAATCGTATTTTAGATTATTTTGTAATACCTACAAATCGGAACCGAACCTGTAGAAGTTATAGCGTATAGCGAATCAGCAAACCAAACTAGCCGGATAATATCAGCACAATTTGCTATCACACTAAAATAGTGATAAAAAAAAATTGTTTTGTAATTTAACCGAGATTTTTTTTTACCCGGTAATTTTTTTGTGTATTGCGCAGGTGATATAATGGACACCATGCTCGAAGAGAAAATATTTGAAAAGAAGACACTTTACGATTATCAAGCCTATTGCGCTATAAAGGATGAAGTTACAGACGCAGGCTGTATTCTTAGAACTGTAAGATTTTTTACATTTACATTTGTTGCACTTAGTGTTTTTATCGGTTTTTTCTAACACAAGGTCTCCCAACGAAATGAGATACATCTGCACCCATTCCGAGATGTGAGACTTATTCCTAAAATTTAAATAGGGAACATGGGTTAATTGGTATATTCTTAAAAAATGTCACTAAAGTGCTGTTTTTGAAATAAATATTTGCATTTATAAACTTAAAATTTTTAGCCGTTGCAGCAAATCTCACCACTCATGCAATGGCTGTTTCAGACCGTCATTTATTGGATGACCCAGATCAATTTTTATCACTTGTTCGATCCATTTATTGCAATGGCAGAGGAAATAATTACAGCTGATACAAGCGGATCAGATGCCATGGACATTACCATACTCAACGACACGACTTCTGACAACGAAACAGAACCCATCAATTTTATTATTCCATCAGGTAAGTAAGGTGTACAACCGAAATCAGTTTTTACCCCCATAACCACTCAAATCTCTCTGGAAGTTTTAAACTAGGAACGTGTGGAAATGATGTCGTACAAATAACATGAATCGTTTTCAAGCGAATAACTAGTAATTACTAGTATTTACCACTGCCGTTCAAGCGGCCTTGGTAAATACCACTCCTTGAAGAGTGACGTCATAAATGAGCCCTTTGGACGTCATCGTTTATTACCGGTAATTACCACACTTTTGAGGAAAGTTATTGCGTTTTCTAACCTCACAATCATTTGTTTTGTTTCTTTTTCGGAAAAATGTTCTGTGAATTTTTGAAATGAGTGAAATTTATCATGTGTGCCTCAATTATGAAGGAAAATTGTACAAAGTGATGGCCTCCTCTATATTGTCTTGCCAAAATTTTATTTTCATCAACCCTTGGCTTACTCGAATTTACCCAATGTGGACTAATACACGAAATATCATAAAAAAACAGTATCATTGTAGTCGTCTAACCACAGTTTATCATACTTATTTTTTTTCCAAATTATGCCCTTTTCCAATCAAATACGCCAGTATTTCAGAGTCGGTCGAGAAGAACTTAAGTTCAATAATGGCAAGAAGATTATTATTCATCTAAACTAAAACCAACTAAACTTCTTTAAAAAATCGCAAAAAGCAACAACAAACAATAACCGGTTATAAAAAAAAGCTATTCAAGCGGCGTTTCTGTGGTAATAGGCTAAGGGCCTTAACAGCTGATTTTTAATGTCAACCAAGGGATAACCAGAG
Organism: Aspidapion aeneum; assembly: GCA_963576565.1. Taxonomy (NCBI): domain Eukaryota; kingdom Metazoa; phylum Arthropoda; class Insecta; order Coleoptera; family Brentidae; genus Aspidapion; species Aspidapion aeneum. Next base: position 36,001,326 of record OY755048.1, read on the forward strand.
GTAATTACTAGTTATTCGCTTGAAAACGGCTATGGGTGTTGGGCTTCGGTGGAATGCTTTAAAACTTACGTATGTTATAGACGAGCTCCTCCCATACAACGTTTAAATGGGACAAATCTTCGAATTTGTGCAACGTCATTTAAGTGAGAGTTTACATGTCATTCCTAAGTATTCCGGATACAAGTTTCTGTTCTTCTAGGTAAAAAAGGCGGTTGAGATGCCTGATCATATCGATATTCTGCAAACTTCATTCTTTAAGCTCGTACATTCATAGTCCTTAGTTCTTCCTCAAAATTGGCTGCTTAAGCCTGTCTTGTACTACCTCCTTCTTTGTAGAACGGTTTTCCAGCTTATGCTTTCTTATTTTGTTTCTTTTCTATCATACAATATACAGGCTCCCCAAGCCTAGATCTTTTAAGTATTTTCTAAATAAAATGCTTTTAGTGTATTTAACAAATGAGGAAAAAGCCGAATGTTAATCATCATTTTAGATGAGGAGGAAGTAGAAAGAAATGAAACCGATGAAGCCTTTTGGAAAAACACGCTGCAGGCGTATATGAACGTATTTGATAACGTTGCAACTGATGTGCCAGATGAGGACGATCCAAAATCAACTTTGCAAATATCTAACGAATATTTTGCTTGTGATACCAAAGTTAATCTGTTTACGCTAAGACAGAAATTGTTTATAACTGAAAATTACCACGGCGAAGTTAACAGGTAAATTTTTCCGAATTGTCAAACTCAAAAAGAAATAGAATTTCTGCTATTTATTTTAATGAATGTGCTAAAACTACTTTAGATATAAAACCAAAAAAATAAATAATTACTAATACCCAGTCAAAAAATTATTAATTTTATATGTATCGTAATGCTACCTTTTCTTATTTTAGAACGGGGAGAAGAACATTCTACGTAAAAAGAGTGCCAAATAGCAACTTAGTATTTGTCGCCATAGAATCCAAGGGTCCTAAGCATACCGAGGTGAAGTATACCACTGAACCACACAAACTCAGCAAGAAACCAATTTTCCTTAAGGATCGAATGAACGAAACTATTTTACCATGTCGGAAGTTGTATTTGAACAATTTGCCACGACGAAGGCTCACTGGCTGCTTCAATGATCATGAAGATGTAAGTGATATACAATCAGGAACTACATAAAAATAAATGAATAAGTAAAAAAAATGTCTGTGCGTATTAAAAAAAAAAGTATTTTTTATTATTTTTCAACCCAATCTTTACTCACGTTACACCTAAATACAGTATGTCGTTGTGCATGTTTCCGTGATCGTGTTAATCGAAATAAAAATTTACATTTTTATTTCAATTTTTTTGTTTGTTTAACATCCTAGTTAAAATGTGTGTTTTCCATAATTTTACCTAGAATATCGAAGAAATATTCAAAGAAAAATTGATTTTTCTCGTTAGTGTAGAAGAAAATACGCCATGTCAATTTTCGCAATTAAAACGTATTTTGAAAGTTGTTTTTTGTTTTTAGGAGAGTAAAATTGTAGACTGTGGAAGAGCTGCCCCTGTTATAAAAAGTGTGTTTTATCCCTTGCTTGTGAGTTTGACATTTCTTCAAATACTTTAATTATTTTAAATTTACATATATAGATTTTTGTAAATAGCTATCTTGTTTACCATTATTTATTGTTATATGTTGTGATAAAAAAAATAAAAGTGAAATTATTATAAAACCGCCTGTTTTTGGTCTGAATTCAATAGCTTGTAAATTCGTCACTTACCATTTTTACTTCTATTGTTGTTTCATTTAATGACACATTTTTTTTAAAGTAGTTTTTTGAAAATGTACCCTTTAAAAATGCAACATAACATAACATTTTTTACTGTTTTAGTTCAAAATACGTTTTTTAAAATAATTCTTTTTAAAAAACTATTTTATAAAATAAAATATTTAGTTTTTTTAAAATCCAGAAAATAAATTCCTTTTTTTAGTAAGTAATTATTAAAAAAACATTATTTTCAAAAATAAGTAAAAAAATTAAAAATTTCCAATTTTTTTCCAAAAAGAAGTTTTGTAAAAAGCTACTTTTGGAAAAAAACAATATTTCTAAAAATAATTTTTGAAGTAATTTTTGAAAAACCATTATTTTCAAAAATATCTTTTTTGAAAGAAAACATTTTTTTTTAAGTTTTTTAAAAAAATGATGCACATTTTCAAAAATTCTAAACTTAAACTAATTTTTTTTGAAAATCATTTAAATTTTTACTTATGATTATTTATTTTATGTAAATTGCTATTTTATGGAAATTCAGTTATCACCTTGTTATCTTCTGGGGATTGTCCGTTAATTATTTTCCCGCCTGCTTTATTTATCAACTTATATTGATATCCTCACAATCGATGTACCTATGCATCTAGAAAATGTATTACTAAATAATTGGTTAGGCAAGCTTTATGCAAATCTCATTTGTTTTAAATAATTCATTAAAAAACTAATTGGAAATGCTATTAGAGTTATAACAAAAACATTTTACCGGGTGGACGTAGCCAAGCCACTGACCCCATTTCAGAAAGAAAAAATAATTGTATGAATACAGGATGTACTGAACTTGAAGTTATTGGGGGTTTTTTGGTGTTACCGGGGAATACTTTGCTGTAACATATTTTTAAGTAACTAAACAAATTTATATACAAAATAAAAACAAAAATTATAAAAAAATACAAAAAATATAAAGAAAGTCATTCTATAAGAAAATATGAATTCTATAAATAATATCTCAAAAACTAAGATCGAGTGTTTAACAAATAAATTTATTATAAAAAATCTATAAAAAAATTGTTGGACAATTTTGTTTTGTCCTTTATGATAATGGCTAGGGATTCTGTCAAACCCATGGCAAATAATGTAACATATAGTTCTAGCAATACACGGATGTAAAAAAAAACATTTTTTTGAATGAGTTACCTAAAAGTATTTTGTATTTAGGTAGCTACTACAAACATAAAAACCAAACAGTTGCCACTGGTTCTTAATTAAATATTAGCAAGAATCAAAATAATGAAGCTACAGATAAGTATATAATAAATAATATTAATATTATTTATTTATTTGCCTATTGTTCCGGAAATGAGTATAAGTACCTATATTTTATAGAGTAAACCAAAATTATTCTTCTAAATTTATGCATCTTATTTTTAAGGAGCCTATTTATTTCTCAATTACGAAAGCAAATAACTAAAAATACTCACAAATTTGTTATACTTATACTAAGACATAGCTCAGCATCATTTTAGCGCTTATTTCTGTATATAACTATTAAATTATGGAATCAACTTACACTGTACATACAAAAGTGTATACTAAAAAGTTTAAAAATGTTTAAAATAACAAATTGTTGATTGAATAACAGCTACTATAATTTGAAACAATTTTTTTCTAAATTATTTATTACAAGGTTTTAAAATAAAAAAAATTTATTACTCTAAACTCTGTTTATGATTACAGTGATAAAACTTTTGCGCTATCTTTCTCTAGAAAAGAACTATTTCACGCAAGCTCTTTATTGGTTACACAATCGAGAAATAGTCCTTTTAAACAAAATGAAAACTTATAAAATAAATAAATTGATTTGACAACTTTTATGTGTGTCAAATAATTGAATGCATATTTTAAACTAATATTTAACAAATCATTTTTTGTTTTTCATACGTTTTTTAAAGATTTATGGAAGAAGAAAGTTTGTTTGAACAAATTCAAAAAAAAGAATAATAATACATATAATATAAGCCTTGCTTCGGGTTTCCACTTACCCCACTTCTTCTTATAGTTCTTTAATTAAACATACATATTTCCTACAATACTAATTATGCATCTTGATGTTTAGAATATGATTTACTGGTAATCCATGTAGGTAATTTCCGTTCTACAATTAAACTTGGCGATTTTTAGCTTTCCATATAATTTTCCTAAATTGATAAGGGTCCATATGTGCTTCTGTTAATTAGCGACCTAAAAAAACATATTAATACTCGACTTCCTGATAAAATATCATATAAAAATCATTTGGCCCACGTTCCAGTCTTCAGTTTTGTTTACGGAAATTGTGACAAATAGTAGAGAAAAACTAAGTCAAACTTAAAAAAGTAAGTAGGCTATCTATATAAAACACAAATACACACTTCACATATTCAGTGCTAAAATAATGGGGGGTATGATATTCGTCACAATTTTATTATTTGTATTATTTTGGTGAATAGTGTTTTCTTTCAAACATTGTGCTGTTGAGTATGGTACATAATTCGAAGCGGAAAAATCGTATGGGTATTGACACAAATGAATATTGACAAAGAGTTTCATTTGTCATGCCGTTTGTAATAGAGTTTCCTTCTCTACAAATTTTAAATAAAATGACAATTTTATTAACATTTATACGGTTTTTCTCTTTCAACTCTACTATAGTAAGACGTTTAAAAGGAAACACATTGGTTCTTTACCTATTATACTTCACCAGCCGCCGCTGATCCATATCAATGGTTGAAAGGCAAAAGGGCATAAGTGACACATTATTTCTTTTTAATTTTTTTACATTTATTTTTTTTTCTGCGTCGAATGAGCTATTATTCAGGCTCTTACGATGACTTTTTTGTCGCTTAAGTCAAATAAAAAAAGAATGGATCCTGTTTTCCTTTTAATTAAGCGACAAATAATAATTTAAGTGGCACTGCTGTAAAGTTTGAAAATTGTCGCTTATGACCTTTTACCTTTCAACCATCGATATAGATCTTACAAAAAATGTAAGGGTGAAAGTTTATATTATTAGTACATATATGTTAAGTAATTTATTTTCATGAATTTCAAAACAGTTCCAATAATGCCGTATCCCCAAATAAAATGTAGGAATTATAATATCAATTTCTACTAGACTAGACATTTTTTACAACTGCAAATAACATAACTCTGCCCTAAGAATAAATGCCATTTCTTTTTGTCAAGGTCTAGCTTGTCGAATACTTCTTATTATGTCAGATACAAAACTGATATTACCTTTGGATAATCTTCATCAAAGCAAAAATATGTAATTTTACGAAGTAGCAACAAATTTAACTTTCTGGGTTTTTAAATAATTAAACGTAATATTTAAAAATGTCTATTAGATGTTGAACTAGGCACTTTTTTTTTAAATATCTCAAAACGATAAAAATTAACATTTTTAAACCCAAACTAAAAAAGAAGTGGTTCATTTTATCTTTGTAAATTCATGGACATAGGGCAGACAATATGTCAATAATTTTTTTTGTGAACAACAAAAGTTTTTGGCTTCAACTAGCGTTGTGAATAGTAATAAATATTTGTTTAATATTTCTTTAATATTCTAAACCTATGGGTGAGAGTTCGTGCCCCAAATCTTATTGCTCTACAGAATTTCAACTTTACTTTTTCACTGCAGCATTTTTTAGTCTGTTAACGGGTTTCGTGGTGTTTTGTAAAATCTTCAATAAAAAGCCTACAATAAATACTATACACCCACATTTACAAAAAAATCAGGTGTTATGATTTTTAAAATGTTTATTCAGCTATCAATTTTAAAATTTACAGAGGGATGAAACCAACCTACCTTCTTCCCGCCTTGAGTCTTATACTCTTTTGCAGCGTCGCCTTTGGTAATGTTATCAGGAATGGAAATTCACAAGGACATCTTAACAGGATATTTGTTAAATATGGTAAGAAAATAACCCTTGACCCCACACTTGACACCAAATTGAAAAGGCTGACTGCTGATGCATAGTTAAAATGTCAAGTGATAGAGGTTTGTCTGTTGCGGTCATCAAAGCACTGCTACCAGTCGTCAGATATTTATTAGATAGTATCTAGTAGATAAAATTCAGTAGCACACCCAGGAATATGTCTTGGGGGGGCCCGGACCCCATGATGTCTATTTTTTATTTATTTTTTAATATGTAGAAAATATCTAAAAAAATCTTAGGCTTATGGGGGCCCTGAGTACGCCCTTGAATAGTAGCAAATTTTTTTAGAGAATAATTTTTTAGGTAAAATTCCATTAACTGACGCCGAACAAAACTGGTTCGCCAGTCTGCATCCCGCCAAAAGATGCGTAATGATGGGTGGTGAAGGTTGCGCCAACGGTAAGAAATATTTTTTTTTAACGCGATGTTAGAAGACATTTAAAACTCTTTAAATGTTAACAAACAATATCGCTTCCTAATGTTTAGGAGCTATGTGGCTAATTTGACAACACTGCATTTCTCTTTGTTTGAAACTCGTAGACAATGATTGTGTAGAAATAAAATTTCGGACTTCCATTGTCTTTATTTATTTTAAAACACGACGTTTCGGTTAGTAAGTATCTCTAACCGTTATCAAGTATAAACTAGTTTACACTTGATAACGGTTAGAGATACTTACTAACCGAAACGTCGTATTTTAAAATAAATAAAGACAATGGAAGTCCGAAATTTTATTTCGACTGCATTTCTTGTTCTGCGATTTCTAACCTAAAAAGCTACCAGTAAGCTCTTTTCTGCGTAGTAATTTTTATTTTACTTTATTTCATTAAATGTCAAATTTTCAACAAACCGATAAGAGTTTCAATATATTTGTGTTCCTTTATTTAAATACCGTTTTTGACCAATGTTTTTGTACTTAAAATATCTCCTAAATAGAACTTAAAGCTACAGATATCAGTGTGAAATTTTCAAATAATTTAAGAAATATATGTTTTTAAAACCTTTAATTACTTTATTTTTTATAAATTATAATTAAGGTGGAGTACCTGGAGCAGGAATGGACAATGACTGGCTCGTGAATGGCTTTAATCCAGGAAAAAGATGCATTGTATTGGGAGATGAGGGTTGCGTAAACGGTACGTATTTCTTTAACTTTACAATCATCATCATTTCCTAAAAAAAGTAGCTTATTCTGGGCTTTCGTATTTTTTTTTTCTTGAGGTATTCAGATTAGTAGTTTCTGTAGGATTTCGTTGTCATTCTTTATTTATATAGATATCCTTCGCTAATTTGTGTTCAAACTTTATAGGTTCTTGGATCCTCTCATTTTGGGATTTTTCTTTATACAAAGGAACGTCATTCATCTTTATACTAATATATTTTTATATTTAATAATGGTTTAATTCCTGTTGCTTTTTTCCCAAAATAGTATAATACAGATGTTTTTTGCGTTCTTTCAGTACACAATATGTATTCAGATTTTTTTTAAGTCCGCCAGAATATTTGATCCGTGTACTTACAAAATAAAACAATTAAGCAGTATTTCCATATTTTTAAACTTTCTTGTCTTGTGATTTTTCAGAGTTTGTTTTAAAAATTTAATGCCCTTTCTATTTGGCTCGTGTTGTCCTTAAAGAGTTGGACTTACGTTAATATTTGATTTTTTTTATGTCTCAAAATGTTTATTTGCTGCGCTATCAGACGTTTTTTCTGTGGTCCATTTAGAGAAGGCGTAATTGCGTTCTTGGAAATAAATATTATTTAGATATTCCATTAAATTATTATTGACAGGTGGTGTTCCTGGTGCGGGGGACGATAATGACTGGGTAGTCAATGGTTTTACACCCGGCAAAAGATGTGCAATGTTGGGCGATGAAGCTTGTGCTAATGGTAAGTAACTATTTACGGGAATAAGTATCTTTTGAATATTAAAAATAGCATAAAATATAAAATATGTCAGGCTAGGGGATGCAGCGTTGTGTCGTCGAAAATAAAGCCGCCTATTTTAACTTAGAACAATCTGAAAGGAGTGATGACACATAAGCAAAGATAAGGAGATGCGAGATTCTGATTGGAAAAATAAGATTTTTGACAAGAAAACTGCGACAATCGGCAATAAATATAGGACCATGGAGGTTTGAGTAAAGGTTCAAAATCACAATCATTAAAAAGAGGAAGTGGCAAACAAAAAAGTTTAAAAAACACAAAAAGAGCTGGTTTATTATACCTATTGACAGCTCAAAAATGTAAACAACCTTAATGTTTAAAAGAAGTACTAATTTGGAAAACGCGCAATGATTTTACAAAGAGATGTATGCCATAAATATGGCGTCTATGACATGACATAACAGATTTGGACAATGTGCTAAGGCAATCAAAAGACTGACTCAGGATATACGAGCTACTTGAACTTTGATTCCATGACATAAGGAGCACATAAATCGCTCTTAGGATTCACAAATAAGTAAAATCAGCGCGAGCTTAATACGTGAGCGAATAATGCATTACCCTCGGCATTACCTCTTTTTTGAAGACATCATCTAGGATGCAAACAGTCTAAGCAATTTGTTATAAAGCAAAAGAAGGCCAAAAGAAAATTACTTTTGGGAAGTTATCACAAAGACATTAAATTACTGATGGGTATAATAACTGGACAAAATCGGTCGAGGAAATTCTTAAAAATAAAGGGTATGATTTAAACAAAAACTTATTTTAGGTGGAGTGCCTGGTGCAGGTGCGGACAACGATTGGCTATCTGGAGGATTTAATCCTGGCAAAAGGTAACAAGCAGATTTTTCGTGTTTAGCTTTCCATCACTTGATCACTCCATTAATCGCATTCTTCTATCTTATCTTCCCGTGTGCTATTTAGGATTTTCAAAGAGTTTTTTACATATTAGTTATGACTTTTGTATTGTTATTTATTATTTGTCAAACATTTATGATTTATAAAGAAAAAAAATTGTGTGTGCTTAAGACCACACGGCAAAAGTGTAAACTTCAACAAGGCGAAATTAATAATACTGGCCCATAACATAGTCTGCAAAGCGACCTAACCGAACTCTTCTATGTACTGGCCTTCATCTACATCATCATATCGCTCGCTGAATGTTTCTATACAGTTAGTCGAATCGAGCCGATTACACCCGAATGAGCGTTACATAGCAAAGCCTGACGGCTCAGTTCAATTCGCTACCCACAAAAACTGCTAAACGCACCTAAAGAAGTTTACACTTCAAAAATAGAAAAAAAACAATAAATCTATACAACTATAAAAGTTTAAGTCTACATCCTATACATACTGAAGTGTAACTAATTTTTTTACCTTAAATGTTACCTTTTATTATAGAACGTGTTTTTTTTTGATTGCTACAATTTTATCGGATAATTTAAATGAATATAAATAAAATATTTTGATTTAAAAATGATAAAAAAACGCCGTTTTGAGAGCCTGCAAGGAAAATAATAGTCTGGGCAGATTTTTTATAATATTGTTTTTTTTATTTCAGGCGATAAGAACATCGGCAGACTAAGTTTTGTTTTGTAATTTTGTATATGGAAGAGTAGGTACAAATAAATCAAAATCCCCAACACCTAATCATTGTTTTTTTCGTTATGCATTTAATTACAGAAACTTGGTATAATACAGATATTAAAAAAAAACGACACCTAGGCATCTAGAGCATCAACCTTTTAAAACTGAAGACAAAGATTTTAAAAAAATACTCTGCCAATATATGGGCCCCTAAGCTCACACTAGGTACTATAGTTATAGTGTACGTGCCAGCTAATAAAACTAAAACTTGAAATATATCTTATTCAACTCCACACTAAATTACCTTTTGTTTGATACCACACAAGCCATGTTTTGACTTAAACTCAAATTTTTGAAATCTACCCCCACCCTTAAAAAAACAAAAACTAAAATGTATTTTGTTTAACTCCGGATTCAATTACCTTTCGTTTGATATCACACACGCCATATTTTCACGTAAACTCTAATTTTTGAAATCTACCCCCACCCTTTTTGAGTAAAAAAAAACTAAAATGTATTTTGTTTAACTCCATACTCAATTACCTTTTGTTTGATATCACACACGCCATATTTTCACATAAACTCTAATTTTTGAAATCTTCCCCCACCCTTTTATTTGGCTTATGTTCGGTGGATTTTGTTCGTTTTTAAATGGGACCATCTCGACCCAAGACCCAGCCTAGGTACCAAATTTCATTAAAATCGGCCGAGCGGTTTTTGAGTTATGCGCGTTGGTCGTTACAGACAGACATACAGACAAACAGACAGACAGACAGACAGACAGACAGACAGACAGACAGACAGACAGACAGACATACAGACAGACAGACAGACAGACAGACAGACAGACAGACAGACAGACAGACAGACGGCGCGACAAAAAAGTTTCGAAATCATCTGAAACGCAAAGATATATAAAAATTTTTAAAATCGGAGCAACTTTTTTTTTCTCGAAAAAATTAGGATCACCATAGCTCACACTACTATAGTATAGTATAGGTGTGAGCTTATACGTGTATTAGGTTCGGATATGACAAACGGAAAACCAAGTTGTTCCAGTTAATTTTATAACACCACTTTATGTGGGTCGTATTAAGCCACAGGCATTATTTGGTCCTGGTACCTTATCTAAACTATCATTTTAAGCGTATTATAGTTCGTGATTTTTTGATCATTGGTCAAATGTTTGAATGCTGCGTTTTGTTAATCATCTAAGAAGTTAAATAATATTAGACGACTTTCAACATTCGTACTTTAAAATAAAAAGAATGTTATATTAAAAAACCTTTATACCCTGTTCCCAACAATGCATGCCCACCCCGATTCAAAAAACGCATCACGTGATGGCCCATGGATTTGCACTGGTTTTAAATGCAGTGTCACCTGATGCGTTTTTTACATCGAGGTGGGCATGCATTGGTGGAAACAGGGTGTAACGTTAAACATATTTACAAATTTGTGTCGCTATATTATTATATATACATAAATATTCTATAATTAATTGTTTTTATACACCATTACAAAAAATAATAATTTCTCCTTTAGTCAAACGCTGTACATAGGGCCCAACCCCTTCCCCCCCGAAATATTCGATAAAGTATGAAAAAAAGGGATTTCTCAGCAATACGCATACTTTTATTGAAATTTTTGAATCCCTCCCCCAAAATGTTTTCTGGGTACGGCCCAGTGTATGTCTGCTTTACATGTACAGTTGTTCCTGATGTGCTGGTTGTAAAAAGGCTCTGGTCTCGTATAACTTCTCCGTTTGTAATGGATTAAGTTAAAAATAAATAAGAAAGTCATCAATCGTTAGAAGGCAAACAAAACAGCCATGGACCAGTGGGCCGTGACATGATAAACAATTTTTTGATTTGTGATTTGTGTAAAGAAAACTTAATAACAGATTTATGTTTTCCAATTTACAACAGTATTTACTATAAGGGCTTCTTGTATAATTGTAGAGAAGAAGGTGAAATATTCGACATATTTGGTAAATATTGTTTTTTTTTCCCGAAAAATCAAATGTTAAAAATTTGAAGAGTATTTTATTTAACAAATATAAAAAAATATTATACTGTTGTTTTTCTATTTTCAAAAGCTATCCTAATTTACTTAATTATAGAATATTTGAAAACCTTGCATATGTTTTCGTTTATATAGTATTTAGCTTTATTTAAAAAAATGTTATAAAAATAATCTTATTGTATAAGGAAATGAGGAAAAATCTAGCTTGATTACCAGTTTACAGACTTTCAGAATACAACAAAGTGATCTTTAACTTTTATCAACATTTTTGAAAGTATTGTGTTATATTAATTTAGGAACGAAATAAAAAATTATTTTTAGGATTAGGAGTAAAGTTCTAGTTTTTTGAACCGTACAAATTTTCTGTCTGTCTATACTTCAACACATGGGTTTTCTATGGGTCATTCCAAAATCTAGGTTTGAAAACTGTATATATATGTTTATAACTATAGAATTTAGCGGCCCACAATCGGATCATTAACCCTACTTTTTTAGTAAGTCACCTCTCAAACCAAAAAACTAGGCATGCACCAAAGTAGTAAGTAATCATTTGTCTAAATGAGCGTTTTAATCCAATGCGCGTACCACATCCGATAACCATCATAAACAAAAAACGTTTTTAAAAAAAGGAGAATAAAAAGTCTTTTCATAAAAAGGAATCTAACTAAGAAACCAAATGGTGCAGATCAGACTAAAATGGATAAATGAGAAAAACACGCGTCTGACCATAACTTAAGTGTAAAAAAGGCACCTATCGAAGCAACTGTGCTTAATTTTTAATTAGTTACATTTAATATCTAATTCTGGTGTTGATTGAAAAGTTTTAAATAAATAAGAAAAGCACGACGCTTCCTCCCCGAAACTTTTTCTCCTCTAACTGAAGAACAAAAAGGGAGATAAAATAGTACAGGGTCATAAACCTCTACGAAATAAAAAAAAAAACAATTTTATTGACTTTAAATTCAAATGTTTAGGTATAACATTTTTAGTGGCTATTATTCCAAAGGTGCCTGAGGTCTGAGAGAGTAGTTCAATGTTCTTACAGATTTTTTTTGGCGTTTTTTGATCGTTAATCGAAAACGGTATCACTTTTTAAGGCGATTTTTGAGGCCTTTAATTCACAGAAGCTACGTTCAAACCACAGACCTGATGCTGTTGAAATGGATTGGGATTGATTGGTTAACCGATTTTAAAACAGATTTTTGAAGAGGGATGTTATAAAAATACTCTGCCAATATATGGGCCCCTAAGCTCACACTAGGTACTAGGGTTATAGTGTACGTGTGAACTAATATAACTAAAAACTGAAATATATTTTATTCAACTCCAGACTAAATTACCTTTTGTTTGATACCACACAAGCCATGTTTTGACTTAAACTCAAATTTTTGAAATCTACCCCCACCCTTAAAAAAACAAAAACTATAATGTATTTTGTAAAACTACGGACTCAATTACCTTTCGTTTGATATCACACACGCCATATTTTCACTTAAACTCTAATTTTTGAAATATACCCCCACCCTTTTTTTAAAATAAAATAAAATGTATTTTGTTTAACTCCAGACTCAATTACCTTTCGTTTGATATCACACACGCCATATTTGCACATAAACTCTAATTTTTTTAATCTACCCCCACCCTTTTATTTGGTTTGCGTTCGGTGGATTTTGTTCATTTTTAAATGGGACCATCTCGACCCAAGACCCAGCCTAGGTACCAAATTTCATTAAAATCGGCCAAGCGGTTTTTGAGTTATGCGCGTTGGTCGTTACATACAGACATACAGACACACAGACAGACAGACAGACAGACAGACATACAGACAGACAGACAGACAGACAGACAGACAGACGGCGCAACAAAAAAGTTTCAAAATCATCTGAAACGCAAAGATATATAAAAATTTTTGAAATCGGAGCAACTTTTTTTTTCTCGAAAAAATTAGGATCACCATAGCTCACACTACTATAGTATAGTATATGTGTGAGCTAAAATAAGCCTTATTAGCGCATCTGTTTGGTAAACCATGAAAAATTTTAAGTTTATAGGATCTTTAAAACTGCAGATTATGGTTGTTGTTTTAATAGGCTAAAATTCAAGACAATTGTACAGGGGAAAATAAGGATAGTTTTGTATATAGTTGTATATGATTATCACCACTGGTGATATGGGATGCTTTTTTGTAAATTGATTTTTAAAAGTTGCTTTTGGGTCGAAACAGCTTTCAACTGAAAAATGCCCATTTCTTATTTTGAAAGCTAAGTAAAAGTCACCAATTTAATCAAATTTGATACCTAGCTAAATTCCACGAATAATGATCGACAAAAATAAATATTTAGGTATTAGGTTATTAGAAAGAGTTTCCTCTTATAAAATAGACTTTATGAAAGCCTGCATTGGCTCAAAGATAACCTTGTTAAAAATCAATAGGTAAAATGATCAAAGTTAAGCAAATCAGAATAGTTCTAGTTCCAAAAGTATTTGAGTTAGATTTACTGAAGACCATAATAAATTTTAAGGTGTTGAAGTACTGAATAATCTTATACGTTCTATTGGCATTCTGTCGTAAAACGCTAAAAGCATGAATGAAATCTCAGGTTCCCCATTTCTCATTCATAATCTGTATAGCTTATAGACGACGATGCAAAATTGGGCAGTGTATTTGGATAATTGCTGTGAGCTAAGAGTTAAGTGTTGAGAGCTGAGAGCTGATAAATAAGAATCGACAATCAACCTACCTAAGTCGAAAAGTAGAAAAATTGAAAAAAATATAAAACTAAACCAAACTTTAAATCAGAGAAAACTTAATATTTGGTTAAAAAAAATTCGTCTGAAAACAAAACAGAAACTATTATAGTTCTTATGAAAAGCGGCTAATATTTGTTTAATTCTTCTACATTGGGGTTTTTTCCTTTTTATAATATACAAGGTGTGACAATAAAATGATAAGACTGTTGTAAAAAATCTACTTTATTTAAATATTAATACAACTTAATGATGTTTCCCATCAATGTAGTCCCCTTCTCTATCGCCCCACCGTTGCATGCGTTTTTTTCCAAAGTTGGAAGCAATTTTAGAAATTATCAGAAGAAAGGTTGTTAAGAAGTCTTGCCGTTTTTTCCTTGACGAGTTCTAATATTTCAAACGGGTTCCTTTTAAAGATTTTTTCACTTTCGGGAACAGGTTGAGGTCACAAGGGGCCAAGTCTGTTGAAATGGGTTAACGACGGGGATCTTCTTATTAGCTAAAAACTGCTTAATGGGCACTGTGGGCCGGTGCATTGTCCTGGTAGAGCAGCCACGCGTTGTTCTTCCACAAATCTGGACGTTTTTTCCTTACACGTTACCTTAGCTACATAAATACTTCCAAATATAATTGTTAGTTTACTGTTTGACCCTCACGCGCCCATTCAATTAGAATAACAACCCTAATATGGAAAAATAAAAACAATGAGCATCGCTGTTATGGATGTGCTGGAGCGCCCTTTTCGTTCATCATCTTTAACTTCTTCACGACCCTCGAAAAAGCTTTTATGCCACATAAAAATCATTTCACGAGACATACACTGCTTTCCGTAGACATCTTTTAGCATTTGAAAGTATTCAGTAGCCGGTTTTTTGAGTTTTACTTTAAATTAATACGTTGTTCAATTTTTTCGTTTCTCATAATTCCGGCAAATGAGCTATGCACGATCCGCTTCAAACCACTGCGTAAGCCAAACTAGCAGAGGAAAGGCGAGAAGGTTGCACGCGGTAGTAGAACGCACATCAAGGTGAATAACTCCAACCGCCCAAGGCGTGGAGATTTAAAACTTGTTAGTACAGGGGCCAGTCTTAAAATTTAATTGTCACACCTCGTATTATGAAATCCAAGAGTAGCGGTCCCATTGATTGGAGTTGTTGTTGTCTGCAAACGCGATCAGTTGGATTTAGGCCACTTACGAACGTGGTCAATTGCATTTAGGTCGCCTGCCAACGCGGTTAGTTGCATTTAGGCCACTTGTGCACATGTTAGTTGCCATTAGGCCGCTTGAGAACGCGGTTACTTGCATTTGAAGAGTACAGAGAAAAAACGTGCAATGCCACTCTTAGTTAGTTTGGAGATATAACATTTTGAAAGTTTAAAACTGGCACGTTCTTTCCTTGTTGGCCAAATGAATTATTAGTAATATCTTGTGACAGGGCCTGTTTTTTCCCAGTTTGAATATTCCAGATAATAATACACATCTTAAGTTGGCATATATAACCCACTTTTTTTTTTTAGAAAAAATTACTTTGCACGTTTTTTTCCTGTGCTCTTCATTTGGTTAAGTTCAAATAAAATATCTTTTTTTAAGAAGAAAAAGTTAGAAAGAAGACAGCTTTCAAACTAAATAAAACAGTTTAAATCATTAGACCGCCGCCAATTGTCCCATGATGAACACAGTATGGCCAATTCGGCATTGCTATGTATCATGGTTACAACTGGCAACATTGAATTCGAGTTCAAATGAAAATATGTAATCTTGTTTTAAGACAAAAAGTTAAAAAGGAGACAGTGTCAAATTAAAGATTACTGTTTTTGTGTATATTACATGTAACATGTTACACAAAAAATATTCTTAATAATTACTCTAAAAGCTTTTGAACAACACTGATTTTTACATCGCCCAAACGCTGTCCACCCATAAGCTACACGCCATCTATCGTTTTAAATTAAACAGGTGTTTCCCGCTGTTCCGTCGTTCGTCCGGTGCAGGCTGTCCAAAAGTCATTAATTTGAGATTTTGGTCTGTAGCTTTCCGCTCATTAGAGAATTTGGTAAATTTTTTTTAGTTGCTCAAAAGATATAGCTTAGCTATAAATAAATTTTATATAAACCTGTAGGGACTTAAGAAAAATATTATTTTAATAAAAATGTGCAAAATTGTAGCTGACGCCAGCCACGGCTTGTGGGTCAAAGGTGACGAACCAGTAGCGTGTCGTGGATAAAAGGGCGTGGGGGGGAGGGGGGCGAAGACCTTAAGGAGCGCAAAAGGGGCGCAAATATAGGTATGGGAGTCAAAGAAATAATAAAAATAATAACACTATTAATTCTATTTTTTTCTCAAATGACACCTGGGGCTCCAAGCGCAGAGGGGCGGGGAAGGGGGGTCGTTCGCCCCCCCCCCTGACCCCCAAAACGACACGCCACTGTGAAGAACTAGCCAGATATTATACACAAATGTGTTGCTTTTCAAGCATCCGAGACCTTGGTACATTACTTAAAACTGATATTTTTTTAAATTCTAACCTTAACCTACTCTAATCTAAACCAAACTTAACCAAACCCAATTTGTTAGCTTACCTAAACTAACCTATCTAACCAGATAGGCCCTTCGAATCTCCTACTTTATTACCGAACCTAATATTACTTTATACCCGTTTCTGACAATGCAATTTTTTAGAAATAGGTTTAATGTAACCCAACCGAACCCCCTTCTTACCCCCAAATTGATTAATTGGGTATACTAAATTTTGAAAAAATGTCTTAAAATTCAATTTTATTTGTCTTTGACCATATATTTGTAACAAATGTAATTAATTAACCGGTCCATGCATCAATGTTTTTAAAACAAAAAGTTAGTTTTTTTCAACTATCAATTAATTTTGCTGAAACAGCAAATTACTTTGCAAAAACAACAAAGTAACAGTCTATCCAAGCAGCTAAAAGTACTTTTACTAAAATTAGCAAAGTGACTTTATTTTAGTTCAAATAGCTAAACACTTTTGCTGAGGCCTATCCTGCCAAACTTTTATCTAAAAAAGCACAGTTTTTTCGTTATCAAAGTATTTTAAACGGTTTAGCAGTGACGTATATAGAAAAAGTTTCGGAGTGAGCCGGAGACAGATTTGGGGGGGGGGGGTTACTTATGAGGCTGTATTTTATGCTATTTTATGTTTGTATTCATAATATATGTGGAAAATATCTAAAAAAACCTTAGCTTTGGGGGGGGGGGCAGGCACCGTTCTTATATACGCCACGGCGGTGTAGGGTTGGGTTTGCTTAGGTTTATTAACCAAAATGTCCAACAAGGTTTTGATCCGGCGCGGTTTTTGGTGGCGCGATTTCGAGGCGCACGGTTTTGGAATGACCGAAACGTAAAATAAGTAAAAAAAGTTGCTTACTTCTTATACATTTTTAATTTGCAATAGTAAATTCATTCAAGCAGATAGACTTCTATAAGAAAGACACAAAACAAAAACCTAATAAGTGGCTAAGATTTTCCTTTTTGCGAAATAAAAAGACCTTAGATGAAAAGGATGTTCCTTTTATTGTCAAAATGCCACTTTTATATTTTCGGATTGAATCTGTCTGCCAGAGCTTCCTGGCTCCAACTTAGACCGGAAACTTAAAATGCTTAAATTTGGTTATAAAATGGAAATTTCTTATCTTTTGACGCCAAATTTACGATAACGTGTAATAATGACGGTTAAATTTTGAATAAATTAAGAAAGGATGCAACACAGGCAAACACTAGTCCGAGAGTTCGACGTTTCAGGATGGCTGATCTCATTGGCGTCAGGAAGGGGCATAATGGGGGTACATACAACCCCAAGATTGGTTAAATTTAAAATACACACCATTGGTCTTCCTGATATTTTTTAAGCCCTAACAATTTATTTGAATTCCACGTATATTTTTTTAAGGAAAATATAGAAATATAAATTTTTGCCAATATGAAAATATATTCTTGCTACCGATATTTATATTTTGTTTTTTTTTCTATCCCATACAATTTTGAAAATTATTCGTGAAAAACAAGAATTGAAAAAGGAAAAAGTGATTTTTTTTACAATGCTGGTACTCCTGATATACAGGGTGTTGACATATCATTTTATTTCTTCGACTTATTTTATACTTAAAAGTTTATATAAACATAGCTCCGCAAATGTTACCCATATAGTGTTAAAATTTTTTATTTAAATTAATTTATGATGTTTGGTTTTTTGTAATCTGTGAGCAATATTTTTGATTTTCTTTGAGTTGTATAGGATAATAATTCAGATAAAAATTGTTTTTGTAAAAAGTTATTTTTACGAAACACAACAAAATGTGACTATTTTTTTGGATACCTTACTTATTTTCCCTTGATAAATAGCTGAGTACGCCAGTGATTTGTCTAGACTCTTAAACAAAAGACGTACTAATCAATGGGTTCATTGAGAGACGTCTGTCGGTAATGAAAACAGTTTACCTGGGGAATTAAAATAAAAAATATGCCACATAAGTATCCAGAACGTTTACCCCCAACACAAATGAGATAAAACAGCGGTGTTTGTCGACACCTCTATCTGTGTGTCTGTTTATGGATTTGACTATATCTACGTATGTATGGATGTGACTATATCTTTCGAATTAGTAAACAGGTTATAAAATCGTTTTTTAATTTAAAAATATCTATATTTTGTGCGAAAAATATACCTAGCGCAAAAGATTTTTGAAGTGTAAACTTCTTTAGGCGCGTTTAGTAGTTTCTGTGCGTAGTGAATTGAACTGAGCCGTCAGGCTCGGCTATGTAACGCTCATTCGGGTGAAGCCGGTTCGAGTCGACTAACTGTGAAAGGAACATTCAGCGGACTATATGATGTTGCAGATGAAGGCCAGTATTATTAATTTCGCCTTGTTGAAATTTATAGTTCTGCCGTGTCTTAAGCACACACAATTTTTTAAAAAGAAATGTGGCTCAGAAATTTTTTAAATATGCCCCCCCCCCTTTATTTTGGCATATATCTGGCTATTTATTTGAATGAACCTAAGTATCAAATTTCTTTAGAATCGGGAAAGCAGTTTTTAAGTTATGCGCGTTGGTCGTTACAGATAGACATACAGATAAATAGATAAACAGACAGACAGTCGGACCGCCAAAAAGTTACAAATTCATTACATCTGAAACGCAGTAATATTAAATAAAAATTGAAATCAGAGCAACTTTTTTTTTTATTTTTAACACAATCACTATAGCCCACATTACTATAGTTATAGTATTATTAATTTTCCAAATCGGCTAGGTACTTTTTAAAGCACATCGTTTGAACCAGGGGCCATTTTTAGTTTCAATTCAACAATTTGTCAAATTAAAAAATATTGGCTTTATTAGTTTATAACCTATTTTTATAAATTAAAATGGAATTTAGTTGTCATAAGCTAGGCTTTTAACAAACAGAGTTCAGAAAGTGTCCGCCATTTTTTAAATTGCCGTTACCAAAAGCGTCCCGGTCAAGCTACAAATTAATTAAGAATGATAAATTGCCGCGGTCCGGGTTCGATTCCTGGCTAGGTACTTGGTTGTTTGTGTTTGTTTAAAAATGCTTTAACCTTGCTAGAACTTTGCAAAACTGGACGATTGATCCTGACTGGATGGAAAGTCCCAGTATAAATAAAAAATAAAAAAAAATATGATAATTTTTATTCAAAAGTAGTGTGATAGAAACCATCGTAAAAACAACGCATTTAGGTTTATGTGTTACTAGTTACAAATTAGAACAAAGCATTTAGTAAATTTGAGTAGCTGTGTTTTTTCTCTAATTTATAAGATTTGTTTTTCTATCTTAGGAGTGATTTTACTGCCATTATCGCATTAATATACTTCGTTTACAACGTAGAATTTCTTAAGTCTGTAGTAGTAACAATAGAATGGGTCGAAACGCGTAGTACCCGAGCCGATTTTCATTCATGCCTTGCCAAGGAACCGCTCAGCTCAGTGAATTGTAGAACCATCGGTAGTTGGTACCAAACGGAGTCTGCGGTTCTACTTCTTTTTTAAACATCCAAACGATTTTCTTGCTTGCTGATATTACGCGTTGACATTTTTTTAAAAGTGAATTTTAATTTGATTTCTTTTTTAATTAATTTAAAATGTTTTACTACAGCTACAGCAGTATCACGATAGTAGTACTTTTTAATATTTGTGCCAGTACCAGAGTGCCTCTGGAAGTGTTCCAAAGGTACCCATCGGAGTCAAGTCAACACCACCATCACAGGACCAGAATGGGACAGTTTGACGATGTAAATTACCACAAAAAGAAGGCACACGAACACGGGACGCCACTAAAAGTGCTGTATCAAAACGGGGTAAGTGATATCTCCACTCCATGATTACTTAGTCTACACTACTTCAAAATGGGACAATTTTTTAGAAGCAAATATATTCAAAATAAAACAATACCTGCCTATTGTAATAATAAAATAGAAAAAATGTCTATAATAAACAATCTTTTTTATGACTTCTTCAAAAATCAGTTTTAGAAATATTTTTAATTTGTAATTAAAAAAAAAAGATACGACGGTCACGAAGGGATCACGTGAGATAAGTAACTCACCTAAAGTTTCACAGGGTCTCTAGGTTAGGCCAACAGTGATAGTTGTTTACTTTGTCTCCCACATCTTGTTTTACTGACTAGCTATGAATTCCAACATTACCTATTTAACGTCCTGCATATCTTGATTTGACCATTTCTTATGACAGTTTTTTTTATATTCGTCATTTGCTAGAATGAATTTATATTCTGTAGAATAATGGTTGAAACAAAAATGATTATTTCCGGAACCACTAAACCGATTTCTATGATTCGTACCTTGTTGTTCACAGAAGACGAGCCTGTTGGAAGGGTTAAGTTTAAATTGTTCCGGCATCTTCGATTTTAAAAATCTAGCACATTTCAATTGTGATCATTAAAGAGCATTTAATCCTTGATGCTTTTTATTTTGTAAAAATCGGTTTAATAAAAATTATTTTATGAGCAAATAAATGAAGACAAAATTTATAAGACAATCGTTTTTTTTTTTCGGGAACCACTAAACCGAATTCAATGACTTATACGTCGCTCTGCCTGGCTGGAATACGGCTTTTTTAATAAATTCAAAAACATTCTAAAAAACTTTCGGATCATTAGACTAAACAAGCTTCTTTGAAGATTCATGTCTAACTATGTCTGCCGTCTTGCAACAAGATGATGGAGAAAAAAATATCTTTGGTCAAAAGCTTGATCAACTTCTTGCAAAATGCTGTTTGTTCCATTAAAATCGATGGTATAGATCAAAAGGTATAATTGGCTCACCTGGTATATATTTTATGGAAAAGCACGATTTCTGTAAAATAAATATTTTTTTAAAGCTCTGCAAATGTCGGATTCAATAATACATACAAATAGTAAAATTTAAAACAACTTGATATATTATTAATAAGGTTTTGGTACTTCTCGAGTTCTCTGGTACACCAAATTGGTAATTGTTGGAAAAGCATTTATTTATGCAAATAATAAATTGGATCATTTGTTTTTAATAGCTTCTCTTTATTTATATTAAACAAAAAAACAAAACTAATTCTTATTTCCTCGGTATACTAAAAGACATTTTTGTTAAATTTTTACACTTTCGTTTTATTTAGTCGAATAAACTCTTTTTTCAAGCAAACTTTAACTTAATAATAACTCTAATTATGTTTAAAACTTTTTTGTAAACATATATTAACTTTAATACCGGGTGTAGGGGGTGACAGTAGCGTGAGACAGCCTGTGCAAAATTAATATTATTTTTCTAGTGTATGATATATTATTTTTTGAGATTGGGATGTTGGTGATAGGCAATCGGAAAATGTAAAACGTTATAAATCGATTAAAAATTAATTGTAGCTCACAGGAAATTTAAAGTCGGTTAAAAATTTGCACTGACATTTATTATGAATATAAATGACAGCGGCACAGTGTGTAAATAATCTCACACAAGTGGATTTTCTTTATTAAGAACTGGTTGAACATAAGCCGCATGTCCATATTAAGCTACTAGTTTTGGTTGATTATTTTCTAACGTTTAAAAGCTACCCTTAAAAATAAATATTTTTTATTAAAATACCTAATTTATTAAAATAATAACACAAAAAGTTTCATATAAAATTTTGGAAAATTTGCGTATTGTAATAAAAATCCTCTGCCAATCTATGGGCACCTAAGCTCACACTAGGTACTATAGTTATAGTGTGAGCTAATATAATCAAAAACTGAAATATATTTAATTCAACTCCAGACTCAATTATCTTTCGTTTGATACCACACAAGCCATGTTTTGACTTAAACTCAAATTTTTTCAATCTACTTCCCACCCTTTAAAAAAAAACTAAAATGTATTTTGTTTAACTCCAGACTCAATTACCTTTCGTTTGATATCACACACGTCATATTTTCACTTAAACTCTAATTTTTGACATCTACCCCCACCCTTTTTTTAAAAATAAACTAAAATTCATTTTTTTTAACTCCAGACTTAATTACCTTTCGTTTGATATCACACACGTTATATTTTCACATAAACTCTAATTTTTGGAATCTACCTCCACCCTTTTATTTGGCTTGCGTTCGGTGGATTTTGTTCATTTTTAAATGGGACCATCACGGCCCAAGACCCAACTTAGGTACCAAATTTCATTAAAATCGGACAAGCGGTTTTTCAGTTATGCGGGTTGGTCGTTACAGACAGACATACAGACAGACATACAGACAGACAGACAGACAGACAGACAGACAGACAGACAGACAGACAGACAGACAGACAGACAGACAGACAGACAGACAGACAGACAGACAGACAGCAAAACAAAAAAGTTTCAAAATCATCTGAAACGCAAAGATATATAAAAATTTTTGAAATCGGAGCAACTTTTTTTTTCTCGAAAAAATTACGATCACCATAGCTCACACTACTTATAGTAGTAGTGTGAGCTAAAAAAACTGATTTTGGTTGGTGAGAAATCAAACACACTTTATGGAATATTTCGGCAGGAAAATGATTAGCCTTGCCTTAGCCCTAAGTACGGCCTTATGTGAAGCAAAGCAAATGAGAACTATGAAGTAAACTTTAATTTAATTTTAACTCTAATTTAAGTTTAAATCTTCTCGTTGATTAAGTTAAAAGAAAATTGACAAAAAGGAATAAAATTGTTTGTTTGACAAAAAAGTACAAATATAATTTTGAAGTTATCTATTTTTTTCTTTTTGACGAAAACACTATTTTTGCGAATTAGACAGCTCTAACTTTCAGCTACTAAAAGGCAAAGTTAACTTCCAAGCCTTAAATCCATAAAACAGACTGATTAGCAGTAATATAGACTGTGGCAGCGAGCTCTTGCTTATATACAATATACAAAACCGACGAAAAAAAAAGAGAGATAAAAATCCTTCATAGAAAGGAAGTAAAGAATTATAGTTTTATTATGATTTCTTATAATCACATAACCAAAGAAGTGGGTATTTCGCCAATAAAACTTGCTTGTATTTAGTTTAAAAGAATCTTTTAAAAAGTTATTACACAAGTAATCGTAATCATGTGATCAAGGGGCGAGCTGTTGAGTTAGTCAACCCCACTCACTTAAAAAAAAAAGTGTTAGAAACGGGCCAAGGAAATAACACCTTTTTTATTTAGAAAATTATTAAAACAATTGGTTCTTAAAATTTAAAAAATGATATCTATTTGGTCTCCATTGTCAAAAGACTTGGTCTATATTTTCGGACAAATCGACGGTGAAATCAATAATTGTCATATTTTAGCACCAACGTGATAGGCACAATTTAAATGATCTAATGCACTTACTTAGACAATTTAGGTAATTTTCTAGACCAAATTATTGTTCTAAATTAATTTATTGGTTAAATGAATTAAAAGTTTATCCATGCAGTATTTAAGCAATTTTCAACAGCGTTAAAAGGTAAAAAGTAAAAATACAAGTTTTTAAGAGTGACCCATAGTCATGTAACCAACGATGTTGATGTTGAATTATCTGGCGTAATTTCATCGATTTTTATTTTCTTGGTTCTAATTATATTTGTATTAAGAATAAATAAAGGAAGCTTGCCTTTGGAAACAAAAAAAGTGTTTTCTTGGAATCATTTTTTTTACATAGTCATGCGATATAACACCTGTTTTATTAAATTAAATATTATTAGACCCCTTAAGCAAAACAACGGTATTTGTGTCCTATAACCTATAATGACATGCATAATTATATATTTATCTACTAAATATTAATTTTAAAAAATAAAGATAAAAATTTAAATATAAAAATCAAGAAAAATAAAAACTAAAATATAGAGTATTTACATATAAATATATAGAATCATAATACAAAAAACTATAAAGAAAACATTTGACCTTTCATTTAATAAAATAATTATAACTCGTAACCTAAATTATTTATATTTTCTCCTTGATACTAACAAAACAAGAAAATTTAAAGAACAAATAAATATATATTATTTAAAGATAGATAAGAATCTGTTATTTACAAAACAATTAAAAAAAAAATTAAAATGCATTTTTTTTAACTCACAAATAAAATAATAATAATAAAAAAATACCTAAATCTAAAAATTAACGAAAAATTTTTTTACAATATTTTCTTTTATATAATATTTAAATTACCCGGTTTGGATGCATACGTTTTATTCTTAGAGATCCATTTAAATATAAATTTAGAAGGAAATTTGGGGAAAAATATAGAAAATTCTGTTACAACATGATAATGCTATGGCGCTTGTATAATTTAGAGCAATCTAATGGCAATATTACCATCGTATCGTAGGCAGTCGGGTTAAAAAGGTAAATTTATACATAATCACCTAAATTCGTTAAAATTCCAAAAACATCCGACTTAGAATCATAAAAATTTTTATAACTTCCTTCCTAACTATAGGCCGAGGTGCCTTAATATGGCCATCAATATTCCCATTAGGAAATATGCGCGATTATCTTATCTTTAATCTGCTGAAAGTCTTATTGATGCGACATGAAGCAGTAGCGTACGCCAGTTATTATACCAGAACTTGGTGGGATATTCTAAAGATGTTATAATATCCTTAAAAGCAGAAGAACTTCTTTAAAACCAAGCAAAAAAAATCCTACAATTAATTAAAAATGGCAGACAATTTAATTTATTTCCAAAAAGTTGTGCGACAACAATAGTCATAAAATCGGTTATAAGAATAAAAAAAAGTTATAGTCACGTGAATCTATTTGAAGTAAGTAGCTGCCTTCAAACTAAAAATATTAAAGTGATTTTAATTAGTCTTCTTTTGTTTTAGATTAGAACTATCTTTTTTGTAAGTTATAAAAAATAGTATTTTTTCCACAATGCATCCGAAAATTAAATAATTTTTTTTTATTACCAAAATTTAGTGGTGCTGATATCCATTTTAAACTTTAAAATTACGATTTTTTATAATTCTAAAATAAGCAGTTTTATAAATTAAAATCGCTCTTTTTTATTTAATTTAATTTAAGAAGTTATGATACATTTTGAAATTCACCGAATCTAACATTCAGGTTTATTTTTTTTTATTTAATGGTCATATCTGAAAAAATTTTAAATCAATTTATGTTTTATATCTTGTTGAATTGTTGTATACAGTGTATAAAAAAATTATATTATATTATATTATATGAAATACTTAAAAAGGTATTAACAGATCAACTAAGTTAAAGTTTTATTGATTCACCTGGTAGATATTTTTTAATCCCACATAGGTATATTTAAGAAAATACTTAATGGTTTTGCTCTGAAAATTTTTAATTGATTTATCCAACTTTTGATTATTTCGATTTTTAAATTTTTCTATATACTTTTTATTAATTAAAATTAATTGAAATAAAATCTAAATTATAAGCAATGGACGAACAACAACAAACATAATATTACAAATAAAAAAAGAAACGTTCAGGACGTAGACAGAGCCTTCCCAAACGCACGAAGAAAAATAAATAAATAAACAATCTTTCTACCTTTGAATGTCCACGTACGCCTCTGGGTCGAAGCTCAAACAAAATAAACAGGCATCTTTTTCAGCTGAGTGGCTCAGAACGGAAGTACCGGAAATTTAAACTAAGTCCATTGTGTATCCTTTCAATGGAGAGGAAGCGGAATTCATCGTGAATATAAGTTTACGATAGATCAGCACTTTTGTTTGGTTCCTTTTCTTAAATGAACCATATTTACATACCCTCATATACATTAAATGAAACAGATCAAATTTTATAACTTTTATTTAACTCAGACAATGATACCAACCTTAAAATTTATAAGAACATGAAAATGTTCCGCCGGTAAAGTGTCACTAGACGTTTGTTCAATTTTTAAATTCAAGTATTGCTTACAAATTGATAGAGCTTTGGATGAAGTTTCTTTATTTGCAAACATATATAATTTGTCATGCTTTATTCATAGAAATTTAAATAAAAAATAAAAATTTTGTCAAAAGAAATCTGTTCCAGGCGGTAAGAGCCAATTTTTTTCGCAAAGAGAATTTATTCCACGTGACAACTTAGACTTTTATTATGAACAAGAGCAGTTAGAGTAGAGGTGATGATATTCGTTACTTTTGAATACTCGTTACTAATCGTTACTCGACTACTAAGTAATCATTTTATATATTCGTTACTATTGTTACTTTGATTACTGTAACTGTATTTAATGTAATCATACAATGAGTGCGAAATTCTCGGACTGTCATTACTTCGTTAATCATTTACTTGTAGGTTGTTGTTATCAGGTAATATTATCAAAAAATTAAAGGTAGGAATTACGTAGGAACTGTTCTCTGTACAACTATGTTTTAAAAATCTAATGCCTTACATACAAAGAAATACATACTTAAAATCAAAACGTAAATAAAAATACTCTGCCAATCTATGGGCACCTAAGCTCACACTAGGTACTATAATTATAGTGAACGTGTGAGTTAATGTATAACTAAAAACTGAAATATATTTTATTGAACTCCAGACTCAATTACCTTTCGTTTGATACCACACAAGCCATGTTTGGCTTAAACTTTAATTTTTCAAAACCACCCCCACCTTTTTTTTTTAAACTAAAATGTATTTTGTGTAAATCCAGACTCAATTACCTTTCGTTTGATATCACACACGCCATATTTCCACATAAACACTAATTTTTTTAATTTACCCCCACCCTATTTTAAAAGTTAAAATGTATTTTATTTAACTCCAGACGCAATTACCTTTCGTTTGATATCACACACGCCATATTTTTACATAAACTCTAATTTTTAAATGAACCCTTTTATTTGGCTTGTGTTTGGTGGATTTTATTCATTTTTAAATGGGATCATCTCGACCCAAAACCCAGCGTAGGTACCAAATTTCATTAAAATCGGGCAAGCGGTTTTTGAGTTATGCGCGTTGGTCGTTACAGACAGACATACAGACAGACAGACAGACAGACAGACAGACAGACAGACAGACAGACCGACAGACAGACAGACAGACGGCGCAACAAAAAAGTTTCAAAATCATCTGAAACGCAAAGATATATAAAAATTTTTGAAATCGGAGCAACTTTTTTTTTTCTCGAAAAAATTAGGATCACTATAGCTCACACTACTATAGTGTAGTGTGAGCTAATAGAGACAAAAATAACAATCGAAGGAATCAAAGAAACGAAAGTAATCATTTAATCAATATTCGTTACTTCGTTATTTGTCTAGTAACGAACTCTCGAATAACGAATAGTTACTTTTTCAACACCTTTATAATAGAGGACCGCGACCAGCAATATCGGAGAGTTTTTGAATTATTAATAATAATATATCGTTTTGTGTTTAAAAAATAAATATTTATAGATTTGAAGCAAATGATGTTGTCGTTTTGGTAACGTGGATTATCTTATGTATAGCTTGATTAAAGTTATTTGGTTTCATTCTTCCAAACCAAATCGTTGTAATCTTAAACGAAATTCAAAACAAAGTTGTGTCATATATTTGGCTTAGCCGGAAAATGCTAAAATTTAATTAAATTGTCTCTTCTGCAACAGAATTTGTAATTTTAAATAAATTGGGTTTGTTTTAATTTTTGTCCCATCAGAAGCGTTTATGTCCCTTTTGTAATACCTACCTGATATTTTTGGTCAAATTTGCAAGTTCAGTGTTATTTTAAACCAATTTTTTTAATTTTTCCTTTAGATACAACTTAAGTAAAAGAATAAATTTTTCTTCAAATAATGTCTCTATGAATCATTTGTGAGCAAAAAAATACTAGAAATACCTAATCAAAATCCCTAAAAATTAGTTTTTAAGAAATATTTCGTCAGTTATTATTATAATCTTATTTCAGAAAAATTTTAGCACATTTGAAAGATTTTGGGTGAGCCATATGGCAAAAACTACCTCGTTACAGAAGGGAGAAAAAAATAAGCATTCCAACAAAAACTCCTTATAATATAACATAATATAATAATTAGTAGCTGTTGGTGAGACATAATAGCTTAAGGTCTGCCACGATCAGTTTACAACAATTTCTTTTTGTTTTTTTCAACAAACATTTTGATTTTTTTTTTAAAAGTTCCCTATTCAAAGATGTTTGTTATAATCCCAAAAATATTTATTTTGTGCCACCTTGTAGAAGGTAGTCCTAAAGAGATTAGGTATCCACGCTTCCTCCCCCTCGCATAATAGTCCTACCTGTTGGTAACCATTTGGCGCCTGAGAAAGGAAGTATTTACCCATTCATTGGTACTTTATTCTGTTTGGTCATAGGACGCAAGAGATCTAGTTCCGGTCGTGCCGGGCCGGAACGGATAATGGGTTTGAATTTCTTCTTAGAATGCAGTACCCTTAGCCTTTTAAAAAGTCGGAAGCGATTATGTAGATAATGGAACCAAACCAGCGGCGTCGTATAAGTTGCTGGTGATTATTTTTTCAGTTAAATAAAAATTCGTTTGATTCCTTGTCCGAAAATAAACTTATGAGAGCTTTTCTTTTTAATGATCCACTGGCCACAGACTGCGATGTTTAGTATCGACATCTTTTTGCATACAACTAAATTTAATTTAATTTAAACCCTTTCCCGTTAAGACTTCAGGATGGGACTGTTCCAGGGATAAATTACAAAAATTACTTCGAAAGATCGTTGCTTTACCTAGCAGTATAAGTCTTGTAGTTTAGCTGGGGAATGCCTCAGGGCTAAAGGAATGTAGTTCCTTTTAAGTTCGGTTATGTGGATCTTTTATATGGCCCTATAGACCTATTTAGTGTAAAATTTTTTACCAACGATGAATTAATATTTGTTTTAAAAAGCGGGAGGCCGGCCGGCTTGCTCCTTTATACCCGGTTTCCACCAATGCGTGCCCACCCCAATTCAAAAAATGTATCAGGTGACGCTGCATTTAAAACCGATGCATATTCTTGTCTCGTCACCTGATGCGTTTTTTGAATCGGGGTGGGCACGCATAGATGGTGACGACACTGCGCCTGAGGTCTAGCCTATTGATCAGAACCCGGAACTAAATGTCCAAAAGTGGCACCTTTACTTCCGATAACAACGGGTCGAGGAAGATTTATCATCACATTAGGATTACTGTGAAGAATTTGTGTGTTTTAAGTATTTACCTGGTGACCCAAACAAAAACCGAATAAAATGTTTGCTATTTTTGAAGTGTAAAATTCTTTAGGCGCGTTTAGCAGTTTTTGTGGGTAGTGAATTGAACTGAGCCGTCAGGCTCGGCTATGTAACGCTCATTCGGGTGAAATCGGCTCGAGTCGACTAACTGTGAGAAACATTCAGCGAGCGATATGATGATGCAGATGAAGGCCAGTACACAAAAGAGTTCGGTTCGGTCCAATTTGCAGAATATGTTATGGGCCAATATTATTAATTTCGCCTTGTTGAAGTTTACACTTCTGCCGTGTGGTCTTAAACACACACAATAATTTTTTCCTAACTGTTTTATGTAAAATTTTTAAGAAAATTTATAAATGACACGAAAGTTAGCTTAAATAACTTTAACAAAATTTTATTATTGATTTTTTAAGATTGCAAAGTTTAGCTTTAGATGCTTTTTTGGTAATTCACTGGTCGCCTTGGTGTTTTTAATAGATATACCTTTATGGTACAAATTATATTATAATGATATAATCAAACTTTTCTGATTGTTGTCGAAAATTAAATAAATGGGACTGGAACAAGAGGGCAAATGAACCGTAAAAAATAAATACCCACAATAATATATCAATAATATATTAATTTGCATATTTTAAAATGTATTTAAGCGATGTGGTCACGCTGTATCGGATTATATATGTATAAACTAAAATACCGGCTTTTCATTTTAATAGTATCAAAAAACCTGAAAATTTTTGACACAAACTTAAAAACAACTGAAAATGCGGATCTTAAATGCCGAATTTTCCTATTCATGATCCGTTTATCAATGCAATATTTATCAATACATTGTCTAAAATACAAGGATTCAGTAGCAAACATTGGCTAGGTGATTTGTCCTACATAAAATAGAGAAGTATAGTATTTAATAATTATATGATTTTTAAATTTCGAAATGTGTTTACGTTAATTTTATTTATTATTGATTCGATGCAGCTATTAATGAATTTGGATTTAATTTTTTGTTTGTCCATCACTACGAATCAACCATTAATTAAACTTGAAAAAAAATTTGAGAAGAAAACATGTTGTTTGTAGGTATTGCATAAATAAATATATGTGGCACATTTAATAAAAGTTTTCGTAATGTCAAAAACTGTAGTAAACTAAAAAGTTAGTAAAAACGTTAACCACAAAAATGCCGACTGACAGATTTGCATTGGTGTCTCCTGAATTTTATATTATGTCTATAATTAAGAAAGACTTTTTTCGGCATTACCCATCAAAAAAAATTTTAAGATTCCTTCAATTTATTTTCTTTGAACATAAAATCAGGAGCTTGGAAATGGACTAGAATTAATTTCTATGGTCTACTCGAGCCAGCTGAAATTCTCTAAATTGCCTAATCCTTCTTAGAAACCGGTAGCGCTAGTAGTCACAATCTTCTTAAAGATAATGGACCACGCTTTCGGCTACCTGAGCTCACCTCAGATTTAGAAGATTATAATAAATTTATGTAACTACCGGTCTTTAAATTGGCCTCAGACCACGTACTCTTTTATACAAACTGACTAACTATGCGATTAAAAATGTTCATTTTCAGGAAATTTCATAAAATAATTAGAACAAATTGTAAGGTAGTTTTTAAAAGGGTCAAGGGTGGCTCGGTGATACGTGTTTTGTCCTTATTATTGTAGGATGGGAAGTGATCGTGCGAACAGAAGAGCTTTGACCAATAGCAAGCTCTGTTAGGCGTCTGTCTTTAAACAACACGCGACTGTGTCCCTGCTTGTTATTGCCCAAGACGAGGGATTTCGCACGATGTAATCTATCAGTTCACACGATTACGAAAATGGAGCCCCTGGTAGGCTTTTTCTAATCAAGTCTTTGGGCCCAGGTGATCAAATAAATTTTACCAGCCACGTGAGTCCAAACCTCTTTGGTCATAAAACCTTAAACCGCAACAGGAGGTCCTTAAAAATTATAATTAATGTTTTTATGGATTATTTTGATTGATGTTTTTTAAGTTAAAACCTGCCTAATAAGGATAATCAATTATCTCTTATCCGGAATATGTTTACTATAAACTTTTTGAATTATAAAAAAAATACTATGATCAACCTTTTTAAAAAAACTAAAGTAGATTAGAAAACCATTTCCACAAGCTGACGTTCACCCTATGTTCCGTATTTTACTTTAAGGTTAACTCCACCTAAAAATAAGGGACACACACAAAAATATGACTATACCGCTACTAAAAATGTGGGTTTTTATATTTTAACAAATTTTTAAAAATAACAGAAAAGCTAAATCTTTATGCAAAACAACCAGGTAACCATTTACGTCCATTTTTTTTAGTCTTCAGAAGAAGATCTTCCCGAATGCAACACTCACTCGATCTGCAACAAAGTGGACTTATACGAGACGCCCTGGGTGGAAAGGCAGTGTCGATGCCAAAAAGGTCGAACGTGCCCCATGACGTTAGAGACCAACGACGGACACACCTTTGTGGAGAAAACTAGACAGTATAAGGTGTGCGAGCCTATTAAGAAAATTCCTAGATGCAGGTATGTAAAATTGTGTGCTCAGTATACCAAAAAATACTCTGTTAATTCTACCCCCATAATAATTTTTAAATGAGAGCATCTAGAGCCGAAACCCAACCTAGGTACCATATTTCATTAAAATAGGGAATCATAAAACTGCACTTTTTGAGTTATGCGCGTTGGTCGTTACAGACAGACATACCTACCTACAGACAAAAAAGTTTTAAAATTATCGGGAAATTCCTATACACCAAACATAACGCATACATATAGTTTAAGATCAAAATACTATGCTTTTTTAGGTTCTTCCTAGATACTACCTGGTCGATGACTCTGTTTCCAAATAACGTAACAGATCAAGTAATCCACTGTCACTGTCCGAAAAATGCTCTGACTTATCTGACTAAGCGAAATGTCATTCAACTGTCAGATACTCAGGTGGCGTTCCAGTATTTGTTTTCCTGCTCACCACAAACTGTAAGTAACTTCTTATGCAAAAACTAACTTTATGCAAAAAATACCTTTACCAAAAAATAATTTTTTTCAATTTAAATCCCAGTAAATTCTAAAAATTTATATTTTATTCAAATTGTATTATAGGCATAAAAAAGGAAGAGCTTCGGGGTGTCAAATCAAACGCTCGAGCCTGTGAACATCCTCGGTCGGTGCTTCTGTTAACTACCTTATTCATATGCTTATACCTATCTATATTATTATAGTAACCTTAAAGATCTACAATATATACAGTGTGTGTTGGTTTAACAATTTTCCAAAATAAACTATCGCCGAAGTGATTTGACATATTGGCTTGTTTTTACTATCACAACATTGTCAAATTGCAAACTTTAGATGGAAGTTCCAAAGCTCCTGAAGCTCATCCAAAAATTGAACCTTATGGACCATTTTTTAAATAAACATTTACCTGACCGCCCAAATTTTCATCATTTTTGTGGTCCACCATGCATAGTCAAAATATTAAAAATAAATTATGGTATTCTAACACCATCAAAATTACCACGTGCACGAAAAAAAGTGTTCTAAATTCCAGTAAAAAACGTTGTAACGAACTTTGTAACGAACGTTTTTTACTGTAATTTTACAGAGCCGCTTAAAAACTACTTATCATCACATTGCAGGATAAGTAAAATTACATGATATATTTTGTAAATTTTTTTGAATAATTAACAAGAAATTGCTTATTTCCAAATCCAGTTTTTTCCAAATCCAATAAAAACACAACGTACTCATACATTTACAGTACTGAAAACAAAACAAATTTTTTTCAGTTATGTAAAAAATTACACGATATATTATGGAAAATTACCAAAATTGTGGCCTGTCAAAAAACTTTAATATAAATTTTATACATAGTACTTATGGGCCAAGTTTCATTTTACTACCTTAATAAATATAGAAATAAAAACAAACTTTAATAAAAAAAACACCCTGCTGAATTCACTTGTTACTACTAGTCGAAGTGGAGTACAAATTGATAGGTATACCTACAATGTACGACATGCTTCAACTTTTAGTTTTGATGCCCAAAGCGCACCTACGGAATTATACACTTTTGTATTTTTATGAATCAAGGTATTGGGTAATTTTGTACCCAACTGCGACTAGTAGTTACAAGTAAATTTAGCAGTTGGATGTTTTTTTATTTTTTATTTCCAACTTTAACGTTTAATTCTTATTCAGCCTTATAAAAAGCACTATGCATTTACAATTCATTTAGCTATGCCCAAAAAGTTCGTGTAGATTTTCTACGGACGCGAACAGTGTTTCCTTCCATTAAGTGAAGGTGGGGGAGGAGAGAGGGAGGATGGAACTAGTAAAATGGTGTCGAAAAAAATCCTAAAGCGTGTGGCGAAAATTTTTTTGTATTTAATCGCTCTAAATTTGTGAAAGGTATAGCTACAACTTATACTAATAAGAGGGGAAGAACTAGTAAAATGGTGTTGGAAAAAAAATCTGAAAGCGTATGCAGAAATAATTTTTGAAATCGCTCTATATTTGATAAAATTATGCAAATATGGTTTTTGAATAGGATGAGGGGAATGACAGGAGGGAGATGGGTGGGAGCAGGCAGGACTACAAAATAACTACAGCAAATTAGACGACATTTGCAATGGGTAATCAAAGGAATTTCAATAAAATCGCCTGAAATTTAGATACTTTGTATGCCATAAAGCCTACAACATGTGACAAAATGGCGTCTGAAGACCGCCTTGTTGATTCCTATTAAAAAAAAATATAGCCTATAGCACCTTCAGGATTAGTAGCAATTCAACGACACCTTTTTTGCAAAATCGGTTCAGCCGTTTAGCCTCAAGCGTGACACAAACATAGATATTGACTTAAATACAACAATCAAAACACATTATCCTTCCTTTCGCGGTGCTGCAGTTGGGTAAAAAAAAGAGTATCACATTCGAGAATACCCTCGCAGAACATAAAAATCATTTCTCCAAGAGAAAACATATTCGATTAAAAGAGGAAGTTTTGTTATAACGGTCTATATTTATTTAAATTTTATTTAACGTTTAGTTTATTTCGAGTGGTCTTTACAAAATTTGTTTTGTTCATTTACAGAAATTCCGATGCCAGCGAAAGGAACCTTGCCGACTGTTTACGGTACGCAAGCGACAGGAGTACCTCGATGAAGTAAACGTGAATACGCTGTGCCAATGCCCTCATCAACACCGATGCCCGCGCCATCACACGGACTATGGCGTCATTCCAGTTAAGAGTTTCAGTGAGGATTCTATAAAAACGTACAGTGGGTACTGTTTACCTTCGTAGGATCGCTGCTAGATGGCGAACCATGAACTAAGTTTTGAAGAAGTAATTTGGTACCATCAAGAAGCTTCTGTACTATTTGTACTGGATTCGATTTTTATTTGACAATTATTATTATTATTGACAATTTTGAACGGGTCTCTTGTGTTCAATCGGATTGATTAAAAAGATCCCATTGATTCCTTTTTAATATCGGATACGAGGTTTCCAAGTTAATAAAGAAACAAGGAAAAAATCTAGATAAAACAGATATTTTATTTTGCTATATCTTTTAAACGCTTTTTTTATTTTTAATGCTAACTCTTTATTAAGATCAAACAAACTGTAATTTTGATTATTTTAAGTAAAAAGGTCTTGTACAGAAGATTTTTTATCAGTACCAATTTCAAAAAATGTAAATATTCAAAATGTAGCTTCATAGTCTTACTCAATACAAATGTGTTCTTCTTTTTTGGAAAATTAGACTAAGCATCGTAAAAAAACATTGTATCTGAATGGTTGTAAAGATTAGTGCAAAATTAAAAAATAATGTGCCTTTTTTAATTTTAAATTTACCTAATTTAATTTATTTTTTAGTCTTAATTATTTGTTAAGAATATATTCTGTAATTTTTGTACATAGCATCTACCTATAAGGTAATATGATCACTTTTTTTTTAAAAATTAATCAACACTAAATTCTAACACCCGATTTTTTCAAATCATGGTAAAACAATGGGTGATATGGAGCAGAGGAGGAGATGTCGCGTTTATATAAATAAACTACAAGTTATTGGTTCATTTCGTAAAAAGAAAACAAATTATTCAAATTTTTTTATGAATTCCTTTAAAAAAATACCAATCCTTCTAGACTTCACAAAATATAACTTCAGCTTTATTAACAAAATATTAGAAATTTGCAAAAGAAGCGGCATCTCTCTAACGTTTAACATAAATTATTGTGTGTCAGCCAACAAAACATAATTTTACATGTAGGTAATTTCAGAGTTACTATGTATGTACTTCATATTCTTAAGAAAGGTTCAATAGTACCTTTTAGGTTCCAAAAAATAGCTTTAATAATATTACCTATTTATAATCACCAGTACCAATGTAACAAGTGTTAAAATTTAATTTTTTGATAGAAAAATCACAAGTGAGTGAGATAAGGTATAATAGTCTAAATGTGCAAGAAAGAGAGAGCCGTGTGCACTCAATGAAAGGACGGAGAAAAAAAGCATTGCGTCGATGTGATAAAGAATGGCTGGTCTAATCGTGTACTTTCGGGTTGTATACATTATCTTACGCACCCGCATCACGGATCGGGGGATTTAGATCCGTGCCCGCATCTTCTCGATGAATAGAATTTCAACACCTGGTAAATTATTAAATGGTTTTTACATAGTATAAGTTATATTATGGCTTGTTATGACGATTCTTTTACCATTTGGGGTAAAATGTTATACTTTACACTTTTTA
The DNA here is from genome assembly GCA_963576565.1 of Aspidapion aeneum. Taxonomy (NCBI): domain Eukaryota; kingdom Metazoa; phylum Arthropoda; class Insecta; order Coleoptera; family Brentidae; genus Aspidapion; species Aspidapion aeneum. The sequence goes on from OY755048.1 coordinate 36,037,808, forward strand.
AATTTACCACTAAATTGACTAATAATTCTAGTGATTCATTTAAAGTATGTTTCCCTATTTTTTTTACTAAACTGTTTTGTACTTTATTGGTAAATAATGTATTGTCTTTTTCTCTTTTTTTAAAATGCTTTTCATAACTTTGTTTTTTTTTGCGTTTTAAAAACTTTATTATGTGTGAACAAAAAGAGAGAAAGAAAAGATCCTTTAAACGACCTGCTGTTACAATTTTTTTAAGTAAACTAAAATGTGTAAAAGTTTGTTGCCTACTTTATGATAGATTTTTTGCCATTAGTTGTATTAAATAGAGATTAAATTAACGATTAAATTTTACAGTTAACAAAAAAAAATCGTTTTCTTATAAAACATTCCCTTCATGTTTTTTATGAAGTTTTCAATTCCGATCCTAACCTATTGAAAAAAAAACAAACATCAAGACATTTGGCGTCCCAAAGTGGGTCTTTTTAGCGTTCCGGATACAGAGGTATAAATGCGGGCAAATTCTGAAAAATCGGCATATCTGGCAATCAAAAATAGCTTTATTGTCATAGATACAGTGATTGACAAAGCCATGCTTATCTAATATATATACAGTCGAACCTCTATAACTCGAATTCAAAGAGACAACCAAAACAGTTCGAGTTATAGAAATTCGTATAAAAATAAATAACAAATGCCTTAAAAAACACTAAATAGTAAAAAAAAATACTTAAATTCAGAAAAAAGCTTGTGTCTAGTTCACCCGCGAGTGATAACCAATGAATAATATACGATATATAGAAATTGGTAGTGTCATACGGTGTGTACGACCCATGAAAAAGGAAAAAACATCTTATTTTAATTTTACACATTTTTTGTTTTATACATTGTTTCCAAAAATATGTATTTGTTTTATATTGCCAGTTGACTTGATGACTAATAAAATATGCCGAATTCTCGTCACCACTGGAGGGTTAAACACTACTCAATCAGCACTAAAACTACGTTTGTTTTAAAGAAAAGCATTCGCTGCTAACATTAGCTAGGATAGTACTGTTATAGTATATTTTTTGTTCCCCTCTATTGCATTATCCTAAACTTTAAAAATGAATTTTGTAAAATAGCAAATAACAACTTAAAATAACAAAACAATAATATTGACATGTTCTTTACTTGCTGGCTCAGACAATTTGGTTTCGTTGATCGAGAGGCTTATGTAAAAAATATAAATATTAAAATGTAATATTAAACACACTAAAAATGTCACAAAATTAGTATTAAAGTACAAGTACAGACATAAATATTATAATGGTCAAGTAATTCATACATAAAAATAAAATTTGGGTAAAATACACACACAGTCAAAATATTGTAAAATATTGTTAAAATGCAATAAAATAAGACCAAAAGAAGGTAGTCTAGACTAAGTTTAAAATTCGTTTAAAATACATACAGTTAAAACATTGAAAATATTGTCAAAATGCAATAAAATATGACTAAAAAGATGCATGGAAGGTAGCAACATTTAAAATAAGAGCAATTTATGGCACGTACTCGTTCAGTAGTAGTAGTATCCCTTTGTAGCCAAAAATTGGGGTTGGGAATAGGAAGCTGTAGACGAAGTGGATCTCTTAGTGTGTAGCTTCTTACAGATAAGAGTTCATTTTTGTATTTTTTAAATACCAAGCAGACTGTCTCCAAAATAAATATGGAACATAATGTTAGGATCCCATTCTCTATAAATAATGGCTTACAAGATATACGCCTACTCTACACATGTATCTTATTGCCCTTTTCTGCAGCTTAAATACAAATTCAAATAATTCCTTGGAACAAGATCCCCAAAAAGAAATACCATAGCGGAGATGCGACTCAACAAGTGAATAATATATGTTCTTTGCATTGCCAATTGCAAGACTGTCCCTAATAACTCTGACCGCGTAACAACCTAATGCTACTTTTTTTCTAAGCTGCTCAACATGACCTCGAAAGTTTAAGGAGCTGTCAATCATAATTCCCAAAAATTTATTTTGGATTAGACAAAATTTCATTTTCTAACTCTATATTGCCAATGTTACATTTAAAATTTAAAATATGTTTTTAATACATTAAAAGAGAGATTAAACTAATATCCCTCTGAACATCTTCGGCAAGTTTGATAGTATCTACACCATGCCATAGGACAGTGTTGTCATCACAGAAAGCCGTTATCTTACCCGATATAAGGAGAATGGGAAGATCATTCACAAAAATTTAAAATAATAAGGGTCCTAAAATTGATCCCTGAGGGACAGCAGTAAAAACAGGTTGTTCATTGAAGTAATCTGCTTAAATAAGACCGACTGAGATCGTTTACTTAAATAGCATCTAAACCATTCCAATGCGATCCCCCTTATTCTATGATCTACGCAGTCAAAAGCCTTGGATAGATCACAGAACACTGCTGCTGCCTTTTCCCCCGAATTTAATTGAATATAAAGATTTTTCAAGAAGTCAAATATTGCATCGTCAATGTTTTTTGAATATTGAAATCCAAATTGATGCTCATTTAAAATATTGTTTATATCAAGAAAATCTTTTAAGCGAATTTGAACTATGTAGTTTTTCTATAATTTTAGCCAAAGTTAGCAATAAAGCAACTGGGCGGAAATTAGATTATTTATTGTGATCGCCACTCTTGAATAAAGGAACTACGACCGCTCTTTTTAGATAACGTGGAAAACTTCCAGTTTCACAGCACTTATTTATTACTGCTGTCAAAATTTCAACCGCATTTAATTGAAGAGCCTCAAAAATCTTAGGCGAGATTTTGTCCCAACCAGATGATTTTTTGTTGTTTAGTTGACGAAAAATTGATTTTAATTCGGCAGTCCACGTAGGATCTAAGAAAAATGAGTCCTGCACAGACACGGTATCCAAATACTGTAAGGGTCAGTAATAGCAGCTATTCTATTTGATAAATTTTGAGCAACGTTGCAATAAAATGAATTTAAATCACCAGCCCTTAAGTCACTTAAAATAGGAGCAGTGCTGGTTCCACCAAGTTTATTAACAATCCTCCAAGATTCTTTATTTTTATTAGGTGCTTTTTCTATTTAATTTCTAAAATACCGTCTTTTAGATAATATAATAGTTTTTTTTATAGATTCTGCGATAAGACTTAAAGTAATTTAAGAAGTGTTCATTGCCATCTGCAAACTTTCTTATGGCTAACAGGGCCCTCATGGTCTCTGATGATTTTTTTAAGCCTCTTGTGTACCATGGTTTAAGTTTTTTGTTCTTAATATTTACAACAAGAAATGAAATTTCAAACTTTTTACAAATTAATAAGTGAAAATTCTCCAATGCATCACTGTTATTAGTAAGCACACGTTGCCAGTCAGTCTGACCACAAAGTGCTGCCCCGCTTTGTAAAACTTTTAGTTTTTGTATTTAGTGGAAAAAAAAACAAAAAATCGCCTCGTGGTCTGAGAGACCAGTTTACTACTGAGCAAGCTACCTGATTTTTAAAAGTTGAACACACATAATCTAGAGTCGAGGAAGTGGTACTACAAATTCTTGTCGGTTGGTCCACATGCATATTTAAATTGTGTGACAATAGTAAGTTACCCAAATATTGAACATTACCACACTTGCTGTCCAAAAAGTCAATATTCAAATCCCCTGTCACTATAAGTGTAAAGTTACCAGAGATACCAGTTAAAAGTAGTTCAATCTTCTCAAAGAAAACAGCGGAATTAGCCTGTGGCGATTGATATATTCCCAGTATGTAGTTTTAATTTTGGACAAAAAACCAAAAAAAATTTAAAACATTTTTCCTGCAGTAAGTGATTAAACTTGTCTATGTTTATAAAATTATAATTTTGCAAGTCCTCATGAACAATAATGGCCGTTCCACCATGCGAGTGTAATTCTCGCGAGAATTTAGAAACTATAGCATATCCCGGAATGTACAAAGACTCATACATATTTAGCCAAAACTATAACTTTAGGAAAACTAACACTTTCTAAAAACATAATTAGTTTGTCTATTTTTGACCTTACGGATCGTATCTTAATAAGTACTAAATTGAATTTAGACTGCGAGCATCCGTTTCTAAAAAACTATTTGCCAAATTATGATTATGTTTTATTGACTCCTGTGTATGAATCTGTGTTTTGGGCCTTGCTTCGAGAACGTTAATCGTTGTACCGTTCGATAAGACCCTTTCGACTAAAATCAAATCCTCCCTAGACACACACTCATTACTTCCTTTAGTTGTCGGAAGAGAACTTTCTGTGCAATCTACTAAATTTAAGGAAAGAGGAATACTATCCAAATCAACATATTCAGAAATTACACGACGGCTAATATTTAAAGAACTACTTTCGGTTAAATCGATGACTTGTGTATTTATATTAACCGTAATATTGTCTTTATGATTATTGAGACTGGAATTCATTTTATTAAGAATTTTTACAAAAGTTAGATTCTGAAAATTTTCGTTCTTATCATTAGTTTCGCTCATAAGTTTTTCTGCAATTATTTCCTTGTTAAGTCGCAAACCCCGCCCGTCGTTAATTGTTACAAAACTAAACTCACCCTCTGAGTATCTGTCTAATTTATCTACGTAGTTTCTAAGCCTATCGTTATAACGCTGAACATCCTTGGCAACATTAGGATTATAATATTTAAAAGGAATAGATGTAAAGATCAGATTTGTATGAGAACATAGTTGAATTTTGTTATTGAGCTCCCTAAAAGAAGGATATCTGTTTCTTTCAAAGCATTGAATCCACCCAATATCAAGATATAATGGCTGGTAGTAAAATCTTTTGACAATTTTATAATGCTACCAATCACGTCCAGCAAGTTAGCATATTCCTTCTATTCCTAAACTAAATTTTAAAAATAGTGATGTGGATTACCCCTCCCAAGAATTTATCTCAAAACCGCTGGTGCTCACAGTGTTTATTTAAAGATAGATATCGATGCGCAAAGAAAAATAAAATCACGTACCGAATAAGCAAGCTAAGATTCTCATTGTTTTGTGACAAAACAGCAAACATTTATTTTCAAACTCGTGACCAAACGTTTGCTTTCTTTTATTGTTTGTCGTTCTTTAAAAATGTCCCAGTCAGCTATCTAAAGTTAAGAAGATGGTGAACAAATATTTGGGTTACTTCTTTGTTATCTATGACATAAGATAAACATATTATACATAATGGTCAAACTTAGTTTATTTTAGAAAAAGTTTTTTCAAAATGTTTTGAAACTAAAATTTTTTCACGATGCTTGATTTTTCGGTTTGTTTACAAATGATATGTATTAAGAAAAATAGAAATATCTTAATTTGTGGTGGCAATATTGGATATTGTTATCATTTAAAACTTTGGAAAAATGTCAATATTAATATTCGAACAATAATTATTTTCTTAAAAGAATTACACATTACATTACAAACGCTATGTATTAGGAAAAATATAAATATCTTCATAACAGGTGACAATATCAAATGTTGTGAAGCATTGTTGAAAAGCACTCGAAAAATAGTACAAACAATGTCCAAAGAATTTTTGTACAATTGCCACCTGTAAAGGTTGTTCAATGATGACGTCATCAGGAGAGGGAAGTGTCCAACGAAAAAGTTGTTAGGAGATTATGTAGCATTTTTTGAGGGCTTTCCAACGATGTGTTACAACATCCAAGATGGCTACCTGTAATGGAGATATTTCTACTTTTTTTAATGCATACTGTTTTTAAAATAAGAATAAAATAAGGATCGGAGTGACTAAACATCTTCAAGAAAAAAATGTTTTACTTAATTTTACCAGCGAATATCATACTCTTTTTTAGCATAATTTAAAAAAAAATAATCTTTAATGGTTTTAAAAGTTCCATTTTAGTTAATGGAAAGTCAAACTTTAATTATCAACTAAAAAAGCATAAATTGAAAACTAGATTAGTAAAATAAATAAGAAAAAAATTATTTTTTGAAAAGATACGATTGCTGCAAAAAAAAAACAAATAAAAGAATTCTCTTACTTAATTACTAATTCCATTGTGAACTCCAAGTAAATAATTAAAATAATTTTATTTCATTAGTTTCATTGAGTCGAACTGTCTTCATTGAAAGAGCATCTACTTAGGCTTGGTTTAAGTAATCTACTTTTCATCGTAGATTTCATCATTCACACGACAGCATATTATCATGTAGAAATAATTTTAGTAGTTCAACTGCTTTGGGTTTAAAATTCTATCAAAATTAAAATTGAAAAAATCCTATAATTTATGACACACTTTATATCTCTATAACCCGTAATCCCGATAATTGTTAAAAAATAAGCAGCTTTTTTAACTAGATTGTTTTTCGCTAAATCTAACAAAATGTAAAAAACATGGCTAAAAAGTTGTGAAAATTTTAATAGAATGGGGTGTATTTATTGATTTAGCAAATTAATTCTTTTAGAGATACTGATGACCCTATTAAAGCTAAAGGTGGGGTCCATTTATGGAACGCTATTTTTATGTGGACTCATTGAATTGCAACATAATTTTTTTGCAAACACAGATTTTTTTAAATTAAAATACCAATAAAACGCAACTTTAAAGTGTCGAGTCTTTTTTATTTGTGATGTCTTATACCTAAATATTTTTTAACGTTATTTATTTTTGGTCACTGTCTTACTGTTTTTTAATGGTTATCCGATGATACTGGGTTCTTTGTTTACCGTAAATCGTTTTGTTATTACCGTTAACAATAATTTAATTGTGGTTTCTGTGTGATATAATTAAAAAATCCATAACTAATGCAAAAATAAATAGCAATGTATTTTTTCCAAACGACTCTAGTACCATTAACAGTATTAGATTCAGATAATCCGGCGAATATCAATTCACAAAACTAAAAAAACACCAATTTAAATTGAAATAGTAGCGCTAGTTTTTTTACAGGAAAAAATAATATACCTATTAAATATAAAGAAGTTAAACGGCTTTATTTTAAATCATCAACTGTACCAAAACTCCGAAAATAATTAACATACAAAGTTGACTTTTAATCGACTAAAATAAAACGGAGCGATGTAAATGCGGTAAAAACTATTTTATTAGGATAAAAAGAAAGAAAGAAATTGGACATATTACTAAAAAGAAGAAAGTGCTGTTTTTATATTAGTACCCTACTAAAAAAATGCCGGTCAGATTTTTGATTTTAAAGCAATAGCAGTGCTGCATTTCATACATAAATACGATTTTGTAAATTAATAATAATAGTAAGAAAAATAAATAATATTTAAAGTGTTTGTTTTAATTAAAAGAGACAAAGTGTGAGTAGTGACAGTTTTAGTGTTACCACGCTTACACATGCTAGCTAACAAGATATTATTTTGTTTTTCTGTAAATTCCTTCACTTGAAAAAATATGATTACTTAGTAGGTTAATGGTGAAAAAGTGAGCCATTTCACTGCAAGCCATAGAAAGCTTGGCAATGTTTATTACAGCTTATATCATGGCATTTATTTTGCATGCAGTAAAATGAACAAAATCTTTTAGATCGGGCGACTATACGGGAGCTCCTAGGTGACTTCTGTACGTCTTCGCTTGTTGGGAGGTCAAGGCACAAATGATTGATTGATTTATTATTGAATTCAAACACATTAACACAGAACCTATACAACTTTGTATCTATCTTTGGGGAAAAACTGTGAATTTTAAAAATGACCAATTTGCTCATCTCAAATAATTTTATGATTTATGGTAATCAAAAAGTATTTTATTTTCTTTCCAAGAAATATAGGTTAAGGAGATAAAATGTGTGTCAAAATTTTGAAATAATTAATTTCTTTATAAGTTATTAAACGTATTCAAAAAAAATTAAAATAGATGTTTGTATAAATCTTAATATCAGAAAATAGTAATATTAACGCTCCATTTAATTTAAAAAAAATATTTGTTGAAAAAAACACAGATTTTTTCATAATAATTTTGAGTACTTTTATTTTTCTCAATAATTTTAACATTTAGTTACTGCCTTTATTGCAAAGCATAGATCCACAAATATTCGATTTTCAGTTTTAATTTTTAATGAAGATATAACAAAAATTATTATTATATCAAAATAAAAATAAAGAGGTTACATGTAAAATGTAATAAAAAATCTTTCTTTAGACCTTTTCTAGTACCCCTTAAAGTTTGATGCATCACTTAAATGACACCCTGTTCACCTAACAGGTCCGCCTAACCCACTCAAAATGTTTAATTACAGATTCTTATTTTTTTTTAATTTCGGGAATCCCCCTAGATTTTTTTGGCAAGTAATTAGATCATTTTTGCGTCGTCACCCACAAAAAATTTTTTTTTAATGCATTTAAAAATATTACCTTCGAGCTTTATTTTCAAAATTTTATAAATTTTAAATTATATTAGTCTATATATATGAAATAGAATACCTTATTGGAACAGCGTGGATCTTACCGGTTGAATGGAAAAAAGTGTCATTTAGGGGTGGCTGTATTGAACTACTTATAATTGCACTACATAGATAGCAGATTTCTCGTTGTCTGCCTTGATTATCTTGAGAGTGACTTTTTTACTCTTTAAAATATTATGTATTGAGATTGCGGATTTGATTGTTTTGTTTGCGGTTTTCTAAAAAACTCTCAAGGCGTTGAAGTGCGCGTCAGCTATACTGAAACCTTCGATCACAAAAAACACATAGACCCAAAGACCCCTCTGAGGTATTAAAAAAAAATTACTTGAATTTTAGAGGTGAACTTCATCTAAGAGTTAAGAAAATAAATACAGTCACTAAAAAGTTAACTAGTGGAAAAGAATAATATAATATAATAACAATTATAAGACAATAAAAAGTATAAAACTTTAAACCCGTTTTTCTCAAAACGTACGATTTCTACATGCGCTTTTTTTCTTAGAGACGGCAGTATTACGGGAAGAAGAAATAAAAATATACATTTGTTTCTTTGTTATTGATTTGTGTTACTTTTTTACAAATAATTGGTTTTTTAAAATCAACGAAACCCAAAAACCGAACAAAAGAATTATTAAATTATGCTGTGTAGTAATTTCTATAACAATTTATATTTTAACTTTATTTAGCCGCCGTTCTGTTCTAACTTGATTGAAACTTTTTTTACATCAAACAAAAGTAAGTTATATACCCGTTTTTAAAAATAAAAAATTACCAAAAATTAAAACATTTGGTTGGAAGCAAGCAACATATACGTTGATTTGACATTTATATTATCGTAGCAGCTAACCGATACAACAACGTTGTAACAAAATGTACTTAAATTCAAACACGCAAAACTCCTTTGTAACTAAACCATGATTACAATAAGAGTGATCCTACACAAATTTCAATCATTAGGCTTTTTGGTTTCTAAAAGTTGATAAAAGTTCGAATAAATGAACCAAAAATATATAAAATGATGAACTTCATTTAAAATTAAAATAAATAATCATAAAAACATTTCATATAAAAAAGGACAGTATGTGAAAAAAGTTCATACCTTTGACAATGGGAAGGAAGAATTATAGCGATCAGTTGGATGACTTGGTCGAGTTAATACCCTGAGAGTTTGTCGTTCTTATATTGAGACATCGCACACCTGCATAAATGAAAGTTTTTCTAACATTTATGTATCGTCTTCGGTGGTTCAATGTTTAGAGCGTTTGCGTACAGAGCAAGAGATTCCGGGCTCGAGTCCCGGCCGAAGACAGAGAATTTTTTTCTTATTTTTCTTTCTTTAATTTCACTTGTTGTGTATAGCCAAGTTGCAATATATATATATATATATATATATATATATATATATATATATATATATATATATATATATATATACAGCAGCAATAGCCATTAAATAAACATTTTTAAATTAGTAAAAACCTTTATTTTTGAAATGTGTATTGAATAACTTGGCTATACTTTGATCTCAATCCGTTTTACAAAATACCATGTTCGCAAAGTTTTTAGCTCACACATATACTATACTATAGTAGTGTGAGCTACGGTGATCCTAATTTTTTCGAGAAAAAAAAAGTTGCTCCGATTTCAAAATTTTTTATATATCTTTACGTTTCAGATGATTTTGAAACTTTTTTGTTGCGCCGTCTGTCTGTCTGTCTGTCTGTCTGTCTGTCTGTATGTCTGTCTGTCTGTCTGTCTGTCTGTCTGTCTGTATGTCTGTCTGTAACGACCAACGCGCATAACTCAAAAACCGCTTGGCCGATTTTAATGAAATTTGGTACCTAGGCTGGGTTTTGGGCCGAGATGGTCCCATTTAAAAATGAACAAAATCCACCGAACACAAACCAAATAAAAGGGTGGGGGTAGATATCAAAAATTAGAGTTTAAGTGAAAATATGGCGTGTGTCATATCAAACGAAAGGTAATTAAGTCTGGAGTTAAACAAAATACATTTTAATTTATTTAAAAAAAGGGTGGGGGTATATTTCAAAAATTAGAGTTTAAGTGAAAATATGGCGTGTGTGATATCAAACGAAAGGTAATTGAGTCCGGAGTTTAACAAAATACATTTTAGTTTTTGCGAGGGGTCATCAGCTTTCAACAGTACTGTACAAATTTCACAACAGTACCCGACAGTACCACGACAGGACCCAACAGTACTCGACAGTACACGACAGGACCCAACAGTAGGTACTCGACAGTACACGACAGTACCCAACAGTACACGACAGTACTCGACAGGACCCAACAGTACTCGACAGTACACGACAGTACCCAACAGTACTCGACAGGACCCAACAGTACTCGACAGTACACGACAATACCCAACAGTACTCGACAGTACACGACAGTACTCAACAGTACTCGACAGGACCCAACAGTACTCGACAGTACACGACAATACCCAACAGTACTCGACAGTACACGACAGTACTCAACAGTACTCGACAGGACCCAACAGTACTCGACAGTACACGACAGTACCCAACAGTACTCGACAGTACACGACAGTACACGACAGTACTCAACAGGACCCAACAGTACTCGACAGTACTCAACAGGACCCAACAGTACTCGACAGTACACGACAGGACCCAACAGTACACGACAGTACTCAAAAGGACCCGACAGGACCCAACAGTACACGACAGGACCCAACAGGACCACGACAGTACCTGACAGGACCCAACAGGACTGAATTATTTTGGTTCATATCATTCATTCATAAAAATATAAAAATAAACGGACTTTTTTTGTCTCGTTTTTTGTCCATGCCGTCCATACCAATAAAAATTTATTTTTGATAAAAGTTCAATAAAAGAGAGACGAAGAGGGATCAATTCCCTCGCAAAATACTCGATAAAGTATATTCAACTCGGTATTCAAAGTATTTTTTAGGGACAAGAAGTGCAAAGAAGACAAAAATACGCAAAAATATTTTACAATACCCTCGGTAATTGCACTATTAGCGAGACTATTAGTCTATGCTTCAGTTTAGATCTTGTAATGACCTACCCAGATTTTTATTTGTTTTTATATTCCAGATTGGATTCTTTTTAAATATTACTGACGCAATCGAGATGTAGTTCAAAAAGATATTCTGTGTAAGGTTATAGATAGCATAAAGTGTGGAGTGTTTGACTCATGATCCGCAGGTCATGGGTTCGAGGCCCACACCTAGCATTTTTTTTTATTTTAAACAACTTTAATTAAAATTTATTAATTACCACTAGGTAGCTTTGGTTTAACAGCAATGTATATTTAGTATATTTTAAAGAATTTTGTTTTTGTATTGGACTCGATTGGAACCGATTAAAGATTAGCGCTTGAAAAGCAAAGGATTTCAAATAGGTTAGGACGGGATAGGTTTCCGATCAATTGACCAAGGTTAGGTTTTGTTTCGGTTTGGTTTAACCTCGGGTTTAACAACGATTTCAACCTCCCAAAACGAGGACAGGAAAGTTTTAATTTTAAAAATTTCCGAGAAAATTTCGCAAATTTTAATTTAAAGTTGTTTGAAAAAAAAAAGAGTTTTATGTGAGAATCGAACTCATGGCCTTTGGATCTTCAGTCAAGCGTGCAACACCTTAAACTATCCATACAAACACACAATTTTATTTAGAACTGCATCCCGACTACTTCAGTCGACTTCAGTAATGAAAAAAAAAAAACAGTTTTTGAAAGATAAAAAAAAAAAGTTAAAAACTGGGTAGGTCCTGACCAGATCTTAATAGTGTAATTACAACGAGTTACAATTACTCAATATAGTTTAAACAGGACTCAACAGTACTCAACAGGACCCAACAGTACTCGAGAGGCCCAACAGTACTCGACAGGACTCAACTGTACCAGAACTGTACCTGACAGGAACCAACAGTACTCGACAGGACCCGACATTACTCAACAGGACCCAACAGTACTCAACAGGACTCAACAGTACTCAACAGGACCCGACAGGACCCAACAGTACTCGACAGGACCCGACAGTACTCAACAGGACCCAACAGTACTCAACAGGACCAAACAGTACCCAACAGGACCCAACAGTACTCGACAGGACACAACAGTACTCGACAGTACACGACAGGACCCAACAGTACACGACAGGACTCAACAGGACCCGACAGGACCCAACAGTACTCGACAGTACTCGACAGTACACAACAGGACCCAACAGTACACGACAGTACTCAACAGTACTCAACAGGACCCAACAGGACCCAACAGTACTCGACAGTACTCGACAGTACACGACAGGACCCAACAGTACACGACAGTACTCAACAGGACCCAACCCAACTAACATTTATAGTAGCGGCTACATGTTCTAAAGGCTTTGCTACTTTCTTATAGTAGAAATGTGGTGATCCCAACCAAAATTTGTTACTTTTTAGTTCTAACTACTATTTAGTATCAGGAAATAGTAGATGTTTCGTAAAAACGACCCTCTAAACTACTTCATAGGATTGTTTCTTGATAGTCGATTCTGATAGTCTTCTCTACCACAATAGGACGTTGCTAAAGTTTTACTTTCTTTTTAGTCGTTATTTCGTAGTCGCCCTGACTTTTATATCCTACTTAATTACCACTAGAAAGTTAAGCTTCATTGGAGTCCCAAACAAGTGTATCCGACAACTACATTATAACTTTAATTTTTACCACAAAAGTTTGTGACATCATAGTAACATCTGATGTAACAATGTAGACAAAATAACTTTTTGGATCAACTTTAAAGCCGCAACTACTTTCAAGTAACCTTTTCGACTATCAGGGAATAAAGTTTGGGACGCCATGTTTTTATGTAAGAAAGAAAATTTAATATTTTTGTTGTCGTTTTATGAGCTCATATTAAAGAGCCATACTATTTTATAAACAAATTAGTTGAAGCTTACCAAAAATGCTCTTCTTAAGCACCATTTGTTGGAGTTAACTGTCGATTATGAAAACATAACCTCCAAAATCACAACACAAAAATTCCATCAGCTACCAGAAAACGGCTCAATTTTACGGGCGCACCGGTTTTTTGCAATATATATAATGCATGTTATACAAAAAACTTTGCGTCGCACTCGAATTTTGATCCTCTGCTCGTAAATTCTCACACTTTTGGATAACATAGTTCATATTATAACCATAACCAAACAAAAAAACTAAGCGAGTCTGTTTACTGTTGTGTCCACCATATTGTGTAACAATTCTACCAAAAAGAAACGATTATATTATTTGCAACTACATCGCAACTTTTATGCCATTACGGAAAAAAAAACAGCCTCTACGACGTAGTAGATACCTGGCTACGACGTAGTAGTGTAGTTGTTACTACAGTGACTTTAAACACTTGGCCAAGTAGTTATAACCAGAAATTGGTTCCCCACTTAGGGAATTATAACGTCGCTGTATGGTATACTGAGACGTAGCGGGAGTACGTTGCGGTTACTTTTAAGAAATTCTTTCTAGTTGGGGTTTCGTCGTTACAACTTTAATTGTTTGTTGGGAACAGTACTCGACAGTACTCGACAGTACTCGACAGGACCCAACAGTACTCGACAGTACACGACAGGACCCAACAGTACACGACAGTACTCAACAGGACCCAACAGTACTCGACAGTACACGACAGTACTCAACAGGACCCAACAGTACTCGACAGTACACGACAGGACCCAACAGTACACGACAGTACTCGACAGGACCCAACAGTACTCGACAGTACACGACAGTACTCAACAGTACTCGACAGGACCCAACAGTACTCGACAGTACACGACAGGACCCAACAGTACACGACAGTACTCAACAGGACCCAACAGTACTCGACAGTACACGACAGTACTCAACAGGACCCAACAGTACTCGACAGTACACGACAGGACCCAACAGTACACGACAGTACTCGACAGGACCCAACAGTACTCGACAGTACACGACAGTACTCAACAGTACTCGACAGGACGCAACAGTACTCGACAGTACACGACAGGACCCAACAGTACACGACAGTACTCAACAGGACCCAACAGTACTCGACAGTACACGACAGTACACGACAGTACTCAACAGGACCCAACAGTACTCGACAGTACACGACAGGACCCAACAGTACACGACAGTACTCAACAGGACCCGACAGGACCCAACAGTACACGACAGTACTCGACAGGACCCAACAGTACACGACAGTACCTGACAGGACCCAACAGGACTGAATTATTTTGGTTCATACGAGGGTTCATATCATTCATTCATAAAAATATAAAAATAAACGGACTTTTTTTGTCCATACCAATAAAAATTTATTTTTGATAAAAGTCTCGATAAAAGTTCAATAAAAGAGGGACGAACGAGGGGACGAAGAGGGATCAATTCCCTCGCAAAATACTCGATAAAGTATATTCAACTCGGTATTCAAAGTATTTTTTAGGGACACAAAGAAGTGCAAAGAAGACAAAAATACGCAAAAATATTTTACAATACCCTCGGTAATTGCACTATTAGCGAGACTATTAGTCTATGCTTCAGTTTAGATCTTGTAATGACCTACCCAGATTTTTATTTGTTTTTATATTCCAGATTGGATTATTTTTAAATATTACTGACGCAATCGAGATATAGTTCAAAAAGATATTCTAGTTTAGGATATAGATAGCATAAAGTGTGGAGTGTTTGACTCATGATCCGCAGGTCGTGGGTTCGAGGTCCACACTTTCCATTTTTTTTTTCTTTTAAACAACTTTAATTAAAATTTATTAATTACTACTAGGTAGTTTTGGTTTAACAGCAGTGTATATTTAGTATATTTTAAAGAATTTTGTTTTTGTATTGGAACCGATTAAAGATTAGCGCTTGAAAAGCAAACGATTTCAAATAGGTTAGGATAGGTTTCCGATCAATTGACCAAGGTTAGGTTTGGTTTCGGTTTGGTTTAACCGGGTTTAACAACGATTTCAACCTCCTAAAACGAGGACAGAAAAGTTTTAATTTTAAAAATTTCGCCTTTTATCTAATATTCTCATTTTGAAATTCCCCCAGAGACAGTTTTACATTGGGATCGTTTCGAGGATCGTTTGCTTTTCAACGCCTGCTGATTAAAGTGTATCCACCGTTGCCAATTTTTGTATAATTTCCGATAATTTCCATTTTTTGTTTTATTAATATGTTTTTTAATTTTAATAAACAAAAGTTAAAAATTTGATCGAGAATCTGATAGTTGTTATATCGTTATTTTTAATACGAATTAGGTTAATTCTAATGCAAATAAAGTGCAGAGAGATTTTGAGACACTGTATAAATATTCATGACCATCACGTAAGCAACCCGTATTAATTAGTCATTAGCAAATTTTAATTTAAAGTTGTTTGAAAAAAAAAAAGTTTTATGTGAGAATCGAACTCATAGCCTTTGGATCATCAGTCGAGCGTGCAACACTTATACTATCCATACATACACACAAATTTATTTAGAACTGCATCCCTACTTCAGTAATATTATGAAAAAAAAAACAGTTTTTGAAAGAAAAAAAAAGTTAAAAACTGGGTAGGTCCTTACCAGATCTTAATTGTGTAATTACAATTACTCAATATAGTTTAAATAAAATCATAATTTCCACCTTCAAGTCGATTTTCGCTCCTCCAGCTTTGCACCCCACAGACCGCCACTGCTTTTGCACCAAAACGACCTTTTTATGTCTCTAATTATTAAAATTTTATAATTTTTTCCATACAGAACACGACAGTACTTAACAGTACTCTACAGGACCCAACAGGACACGACAGTACTTGACAGGACCCAACAGAACACGACAGTACTTAACAGTAATCTACAGGACCCAACAGGACACGACAGTACTTGACAGGACCCAACAGTACTCGACAGGACCCAACAGTACTCGACAGTACACGACAGTACTCGACAGTACACGACAGGACCCAACAGTACACGACAGTACTCGACAGTACACGACAGGACCCAACAGTACACGACAGTACTCAACAGTACTCGACAGGACCCAACAGTACTCGACCCCAACTAACATTTATAGTAGCGGCTACATGTTCTAAAGGCTTTGCTACTTTCTTATAGTAGAAATGTGGTGATCCCAACCAAAATTTGTTACTTTTTAGTTCTAACTACTATTTAGTATCAGGAAATAGTAGATGTTTCGTAAAAACGACCCTCTAAACTACTTCTTAGGATTGTTTCTTGATAGTCGATTCTGATAGTCTTCTCTACCACAATAGGACGTTGCTAAAGTTTTACTTTCTTTTTAGTCGTTATTTCGTAGTCGCCCAGACTTTTATATCCTACTTAATTACCACTAGAAAGTTAAGTTTCATTGGAGTCCCAAACAAGTGTATCCGACAACTACATTATAACTTTAATTTTTACCACAAAAGTTTGTGTCATCATAGTAACATCTGATGTAACAATGTAGATAAAATAACTTTTTGGATCAACTTTAAAGCCGCAACTACTTTCAAGTAACCTTTTCGACTATCAGGGAATATAGTTTGGGAGGCCATGTTTTTATGTAAGAAAGAAAATTTAATATTTTTGTTGTCGTTTTATGAGCTCATATTAAAGAGCCATACTATTTTATAAACAAATTAGTTCAAGCTTACCAAAAATGCTCTTCTTAAGCACCATTTGTTGGAGTTAACTGTCGATTATGAAAACATAACCTCCAAAATCACAACACAAAAATTCCATCAGCTACCAGAAAACGGCTCAATTTTACGGGCGCACCGGTTTTTTGCAATATATATAATGCATGTTATACAAAAAACTTTGCGTCGCACTCGAATTTTGATCCTCTGCTCGTAAATTCTCACACTTTTGGATAACATAGTTCATATTATAACCATAACCAAACAAAAAAACTAAGCGAGTCTGTTTACTGTTGTGTCCACCATATTGTGTAACAATTCTACCAAAAAGAAACGATTATATTATTTGCAACTACATCGCAACTTTTATGCCATTACGGAAAAAAAACAGCCTCTACGACGTAGTAGATACCTGGCTACGACGTAGTAGTGTAGTTGTTACTACAGTGACTTTAAACACTTGGCCAAGTAGTTATAACCAGAAATTGGTTCCCCACTTAGGGAATTATAACGTCGCTGTATGGTATACTGAGACGTAGCGGGAGTACGTTGCGGTTACTTTTAAGAAATTCTTTCTAGTTGGGGTTTCGTCGTTACAACTTTAATTGTTTGTTGGGACAGTACACGACAGGACCCAACAGTACACGACAGTACTCAACAGGATCCACCCAACAAACATTTAAAGTTGTAACGACGAAACGCCAACTAGAAAGAATTTCTTAAAAGTAACCGCAACGTACTCCCGCTACGTCTCAGTATACCATACAGCGACGTTATAATTCCCTAAGTGGGGAACCAATTTCTGGTTGTAACTACTAGGCCAAGTGTTTAAAGTCACTGTAGTAACAACTACACTACTACGTCGTAGCCAGGTATCTACTACGTCGAAGAGGCTGTTTTTTTCCGTAATGGCATCAAAGTTGCGATGTAGTTGCAAATAATATAATCGTTTCTTTTTGGTAGAATTGTAACACAATATGGTGGACACAACAGTAAACAGACTCGCTTAGTTTTTTTGTTTGGTTATGGTTATAATATGAACTATGTTATCCAAAAGTGTGAGAATTTACGAGCAGAGGATCAAAATTCGAGTGCGACGCAAAGTTTTTTGTATAACATGCATTATATATATTGCAAAAAACCGGTGCGCCCGTAAAATTGAGCCGTTTTCTGGTAGCTGATGGAATTTTTGTGTTGTGATTTTGGAGGTTATGTTTTCATAATCGACAGTTAACTCCAACAAATGGTGCTTAAGAAGAGCATTTTTGGTAAGCTTCAACTAATTTGTTTATAAAATAGTATGGCTCTTTAATATGAGCTCATAAAACGACAACAAAAATATTAAATTTTCTTTCTTACATAAAAACATGGCGTCCCAAACTATATTCCCTGATAGTCGGAAAGGTTACTTGAAAGTAGTTGCGGCTTTAAAGTTGATCCAAAAAGTTATTTTGTCTACATTGTTACATCAGATGTCACTATGATGACACAAACTTTTGTGGTAAAAATTAAAGTTATAATGTAGTTGTCGGATACACTTGTTTGGGACTCCAATGAAGCTTAACTTTCTAGTGGTAATTAAGTAGGATATAAAAGTCAGGGCGACTACGAAATAACGACTAAAAAGAAAGTAAAACTTTAGCAACGTCCTATTGTGGTAGAGAAGACTATCAGAATCGACTATCAAGAAACAATCCTATGAAGTAGTTTAGAGGGTCGTTTTTACGAAACATCTACTATTTCCTGATACTAAATAGTTGTTAGAACTAAAAAGTAACAAATTTTGGTTGGGATCACCACATTTCTACTATAAGAAAGTAGCAAAGCCTTTAGAACATGTAGCCGCTACTATAAATGTTAGTTGGGCAACAGTACTCGACAGTACACGACAGGACCCAACAGTACACGACAGTACTCGACAGGACCCAACAGTACTCGACAGTACACGACAGTACTCAACAGTACTCGACAGGACCCAACAGTACTCGACAGTACACGACAATACCCAACAGTACTCGACAGTACACGACAGTACTCAACAGTACTCGACAGGACCCAACAGTACTCGACAGTACACGACAATACCCAACAGTACTCGACAGTACACGACAGTACTCAACAGTACTCGACAGGACCCAACAGTACTCGACAGTACACGACAGTACCCAACAGTACTCAAGTCCTGTTGGACGCTGTACAAAATTTTAGGGTGCCGATGACCCCTCGAGTTTTTGTTTTTTTTAAGGGTGGGGGTAGATTTCAAAAATTTGAGTTTAGGTCAAAACATGGCTTGTGTGGTATCAAACAAAAGGTAATTTAGTCTGGAGTTGAATAATTAGTTTTTAGTTATATTAGCTCACACGTACACTATAACTATAGTACCTAGTGTGAGCTTAGGGGCCCATATATTGGCAGAGTATTTTTAAAGGATTTGGATAATATTTTTTTTCACTTTTTTCTCGAAAATTTTTCAAATTATGCTTTTTCCAAATTGTTCTAGATGACAAAAAATGTCGAATATTTTCCAAATTATTTTTTTTTCATTTTTTAAAATATTTGCTTTTTTTTTTGAAGAATCGGACCTGTGTGAGACATATTGTTTTATATCTAGACGATTCTATCCAAATCGATTGTTGGCCGTTCCAATTTTATTTAAAAAAAAATCAAAATTTCTGCCATTATTAAGTATTTTTCTATAACAATTTTATATAAAAATACTTAATAATGGCAGAAATTTTGATTTTTTTTTAAATAAAATTGGAACGGCCAACAATCGATTTGGATAGAATCCTGTAGATATAAAACAATATGTCTCACACAGGTCCGATTTAAAAAAAAAAGAAAATATTTCAAAAAATGAAAAAAAAAATAATTTGGAAAATATTTGACATTTTTTGTCATCTAGGACAATTTGGATAAAGCATAAATTGAAAAGTTTTCGAGAAAAAAAGTAAAAAAAAAATATTAAAAAAAAATTAAAAATTTTGATTTAGTCGGGAAATTTTAGCTTATTTAAAATTTTGCAAAATTAACGTAAAAAAAATATTTAGGGTAAAAATCATATTTGGAGACACATAATTATTCTATCAAAAAAAGCCTTTTTTTCAGGCACTACATTTATTTTTTCTGTTTTTATTGCTTGTATGAAACATATTTGTTAAAAATTTAGTACCAATATAAATAAAAGTTAATAGAAAATTAAATATTTCTTTTTTATATTTTCAAAATATATACTTGAAAATTTCAACAAAATTTTTCTGCCACAAAAAAATTTTTGCCAAAATGTTTTTTTTTGCGCAAATTTTGGCCGCCATTTGATTTGTTGAATTTGATTTATCGTTGGTTTAGCTTTACAAAACTGAAAAATTTTCACAAATTTCATAAAATTCTTGCTACATTCAGCATAAATTCAAAGCAGTTGCCAGGGATTGCTAAGAATTGATTTGTTGAATTTTATTTTTTAAATTTTAATAAAAAATATAAAATAAATAATTTTTTTTAAAATTATAACATATTTTTAAAAATAAAAAA
This sequence comes from Aspidapion aeneum, assembly GCA_963576565.1. Lineage (NCBI taxonomy): Eukaryota > Metazoa > Arthropoda > Insecta > Coleoptera > Brentidae > Aspidapion > Aspidapion aeneum. Next base: position 36,058,389 of record OY755048.1, read on the forward strand.
TTTTAATCTTATTTATTTAAAAAATAATATTTATTTATATAAATTTATTTTAAAGCGGGCATATAGAATTTCAAAAATGGAAAATTTTTGGCACAAATATAAAATTTTAATTTGTTCAAAATTTTAGGTATTTATTAATCTATAAAGAATTATAAATTATTGAAAAAAAAAGGTCTATTCATTATTACGAATTTAATTAATTGTTTTAAATTAGTAAAATCAGTGAAAGAAACTAACTTTCTATTTTTTCGCAATGCCAATTCCCGATCGATTTTAAGATTTTACCTTTTGAAATTAACAAATTTTTATTATTTAATTTGTTCATTAGTAATAAAGGTAATCAAACAACGAACCGAACCAATCAACTAATCAACCGATCAGCCATCAAGAAACCTACCAACCAACCAACCAAATAAGTAATTAACTAATTGGACGGATTGGACTTTTCTAACCATTTTATCTCAAGCTTGGAATCTTCAAGGGTTTTTTCATAATTTCAGTCTGCCAAGTTTCAGCCTTCAAGCAAGGAAGTGTCGTATTATTTTGATGATCTTAATATGAGTGGGTGAGCCAGTGAGTGACAAATTCGATGTTTATAAAAATTCCGTAACTACTTTACTGCTTCATGGAAGTCGGTGAAACTTAAAGGAATTTCTAGCTTTATCGAGGAATACGACTGTGCAAAGTTTTGCCGCTCACTCTGAAGTAGAGTTATAGAGAGGTCAAATATGGGTTGAAATATTTGAAGAAAAGGTGATACAGCAGTGGACACGAACTTGGCGGGGCACTGCCGTACTCCCTAAACACTCTAGATAAAAAAAGTTAAAACTAGGACACTATTAAGTTTAGGAACGCACTATCTGTTTTTATGAAATTGATATTGTGAATGGCATTGTTCATTTCTATTTTGCGCTAAATAATTTTATTTATTAAAATATAAAACATCGAATACAAGATTTTTTATTACGAGACATAACTGGTAATATTTGATCTACATATATGCACGCAATAAAAGCAAAAGTTATTTCAACTCTTACAGGATACATTTATCTGCTTCATAGACGTATAAAAGGGGTATTCTACATGCCACTCTAAGATTTTGACAGGTGACAAGAAAAATATTTTAACTCTATATTAGCATAAAGTAAGTTGCGAAACTACATGCTAATCGAAGGGCCTTCTATATCCCAATGTTAAAAAAAATTAACAAAATTTTTGTGTTAACAGGTCAACAGTATTTTGCTCTTTCACTCCATAATAAACAGGCTAGTTTTAAATAACAACTACTTCTCTAGCTACCTGCCATGCCACCAAGGACAATTAATTACAAATAAATCACAGCCGTGTTTCTGCGATCACAGTTCTATATCTGTTATTCTTACTATGTAGCTTCCAAAAGCTTTCATTTCAAACAGGAAGCATCGATCCTCTATTTTTCAGGTGACATATTGAGGGCTTTATCCATTTCACCTTGGATTTGGCTGGGTCGGATTGATTTCTTCTATTTAATAATTATTATATTTAACTTTTGTTTGTCATGAAATAACACTTCACCTGGATTTTTTCGAAGCCAATAAGTGCTAAAGCTTGAGCTTCAACAGATAAAGTTGCAAAACTAACACTTTTAGTGAAACAGCTAACAATCGTCAGTGCGTAGCGTAAACCTTTTCTCTCCCATGGTCAGAACTCCCGTAGCTACCAAGAGCATAAAAGCCCACAACTATACTAACAAAGAAGAATCAAAAATCATGGAACGGTAATCAGTGCTTCGGTAGCTCTCTCTCCCAAACACTACTACTACCACAACTAGTAAAGTTTGGAACAAATAAAAAAATTAAGTCTAGTCTTGGAAAGTGATTTTGAAAATACGCCACTGTCAATTAAGCACAAAAAACATCAATGTGTTGATTATATCCTGGATATCATTTATACTTAGTAATATAGCAGTTGATTTTCTTCATGCAAGAAAGGTTGTTTGATATGAAGCAATTAAAACTAATAGCAATGTTCATATCGGCAGACAGGAGTGCAACAGCAACAGCCTTTGAATTAAATGGAGAACAAGAAAAAAAGTATTAAGCCATCATAAAAGAAAAAAAAACAATATATCGTCGTTGTCTTTGGCTTTAAGACCCAGGATGACCTTCCACCTGAACTTGGGCCACTTTGAAGGTTTTACCAGTGTTTACAATATAAGTTTAATTACTTTAACAACTCCTTGACATTGCAATTCTAGGTCTGAAGGCTTCGGAATTGCGAAAGAAACTGCGGGACTGGACGCGATTTGCAAAACGTCAATTGAGATTACGGGCCTTCGGCCTTAGTGTACGGATATTGAGGGTAGTTGGTATCCCCTCCATAAATACGTAAAACTTTCAAACTTCCGAAGTCAAAATTGTTCAACAGATTCGAGAAAAGGCAGAAAGAAATAAAAAGATCAACCATGATGAAATATAGCTCTTTTGTAAAAGGGGAATAAATATCGTTATATTCCCACCATATTTAAATTATTTTAGGTCAATATTACCGATATTATGCATATTTATAAATTTCATTGACACGGTTTGTTACGTGAAAAAGTGTAAACATAAGTAAGAAGTTTCTTTCTCGTTACACTTTTTTGTGAGACAACAATTACTTACTAGGTGTGTTAATATCGTTAAGATGTTCTCCCAGATAAACGGTCACGGTAACCCCAAAAAGTGTCTGATATCTGATTACTGTATGTGCAACAGTACCTACACTAGTTGCAGCTAGTAAAGATCAAAAGTAATCCATCGAGTACAAGAAAAAATGAGTGCTCTTTACCAATCTCTGGGTAACTCACAAAAACTGAAACTATTTGACCAAGTCATAAACTTTTCCCAGGTACCTTAAAAATATTATAGAGAGACCATGCGGTTGACAAGATTTAAAGGGTCAGAATGTCTTATGGGTATGCAAGATGGCTTATAGTACAGTTTAGGGACTTTAATATTTCTATTGGATTAACTAACGATTGTGGGACCTAAATTAATTTATAGAATCATCAGATAGTAGCCAGAGCAAAAAAAAAGTTGCAACATCGGGGGCATAATCAAAGGGGCTAAGGGGACTAAATCCACTAATACTATTGAAAGGTTCATGGGACGTTCACCTCTAGATATGAAATTAATAAATAAAGCCCTAAGTTTCTAAGGATTAATCCGTCCTAAACTTTTTGCTATGCAAAACTCTATATAGACGTTTTGAAGATCTGCCCTGTTCTTCACATCACCATTAATATGATTCTCCAAACAGGCACGAATCTATGGGAGAGGAAAAAGGGGAAAATTTTCCCCCCCAAATCTCAAACTGACACCGTTATTATGTCCTGATCACTATATAAAATAGTTTTATGCAATATTTATTATGAATTTCCCCCTCCCAATAAAGTTCCTAGATTCGTCCGTGTCACCAAAACTCAAACCGTTACAACCTGAAAGAACTCCGTACTAAAAACCTTGTATACCGATGGCTCGAGGATTTTTAGGGGTAGGATTACCTCCGTTAAACAGAAGTAACTAAAAGGAGGAAATCTTGTTTGTCCCTACTAAGTGTCTAAACTTTTTTACTGTGCTGTGTGCCAAGCCAGGTGGAAAAACCGCCTGACTGCCGATTAATTTTTTTTGTTTTGAAGTAAAACAGTTGAGTTCTGCGGGCCGTTGAAAAATCAAATTTTACACATTCCGTTTAAATATTTTGCGGCTCGATACGCCATGGATCGCTGAACAAAATTGCAAAATTGGTTTTGGGCTTATAACAGAGACTTTTTTGCAATTGCAACTAGGGCTGCTATTCCCAGCATCCTTTGTAGCAAAAGAACACAGAAAACAACCCGTTTCAATATATATATTATTTAAAGCATTTTTTGCCATCGTTCCGCCAAAAGGCCATGGAACTTTCATTATTGATAAGATTAAAAAATCTTCCTATATACCAAATAAATATTTAAAATTACGCTCAATTCTGTTCTAACGTTTATACCGTTAAGGTAAATGCTATATTGACCATGAAGATTCTGCTTAAGAGATAAAAACTAATTTAGCATGTGTTTAGATAAAAAATAGAACAAAAGGGTGTACCCCGGTCTTAGCAAATCGCATCGGTCCCTGAAATAAAAGTTAAAGAAGAGGGGGAACACCAGAAGAGAAATTATAGGCATGTAGACAAGAGCTGATTAGACTTATCAGGGGAAATCCAAAGAGGTCGCGTTACGAGATCAAGATTATCTTTTCTTTAAAATTTGCAAAACGATAAGAAGGTAAGAATTACGTTTTTATAGACCTGCTAATTTCTTTTTCGGGCATTATGCCGTTGTTAAAATTTACTATCAAGGAAAATGTTCAAATGGTATTTTGCAGAAAACTCCGCTCGGGATGTAATAAATTTGTTTATTGCTAAGTATGAGGACTGTGAAATTCCTTGCAAAACTACCATATTGAACAAAATTAACCATTTTAATAAATTTGAGGGCGTTAAGCGCTGCAGAAACTGTAGCGACAATGAAGGGGTGGAGGATCCAAAACCCATGTCGGGGCAAAGACAACAGCGAGAAACTGCCGTTTGTGCCGCGACTAAAGTATTCCCTCCTTTTTCAAGTTCAGCCATTGCTAAAAATATATCTGACGATATTGCCCCCAGAACCATTCGAAACATTTTAAACATACATGAATACAAAGCCTACAGGTTAAAATATCAGGAAGTGTTTTCTGAGGACAATATTTTACGGATAGAATTTTGTGAAAAAATTATGGATCCTGCAATTCAGGATGAAAATTTTCTCAGTAATATTTTAAATTGAAAAAATAATCTATTTCTCAAGTAGAGTTTGCAAATTACAAAGAAAAGACTTAACGTCTTCTCCACTAAAGTCTTTATTATTTCGGGTTTTATCTGGACATGTTTAGAGTCTAAAGAGACCCATCATCAGCTTTCAAAAACCTTCAAAAGACACTCATACCCCTAGCAAGCTAATGCGAGGGTTCAAATAGTTGCTAATACTACTTAAAAAGCAACTAATTTTTTTAAATCCTATTTTCACTTGAAATCTTAATTAACTTTTACCAAAAGCCATTGGCAAATTACTGACCTCCTAAGAACGATGATTATATTTATTTCTTGATGCTTGACAACTTTGACAGCTATCTATTTAAAATAATTGTGTATCAAAAGAATATTCTTGAAGCTTTTAAAAAAAAATCGTTTTCTTTGAGTTTTTATACAAATTTTTCTAAGTATTTCACAATTTTCGCCGGTAAAGTTTTTTCTCTAAAATTTTATTTTTGTGTTTCTCCATTATTTCTTGAAAATTTTTTTAGCCCTGGCGTAATAGGCATTTTCGTTAGCTTTCTAGAAGAAGTATTAATCTCTCATAAGCTTTGCTCCATTTAACCCAACAAACAATTAAAGTTGTAACGACGAAACCCCAACTAGAAAGAATTTCTTAAAAGTAACCGCAACGTACTCCCGCTACGTCTCAGTATACCATACAGCGACGTTATAATTCCCTAAGTGGGGAACCAATTACTGGTTATAACTACTTGGCCAAGTGTTTAAAGTCACTGTAGTAACAACTACACTACTACGTCGTAGCCAGGTATCTACTACGTCGTAGAGGCTGTTTTTTTCTGTAATGGCATAAAAGTTGCGATGTAGTTGCAAATAATATAATCGTTTCTTTTTGGTAGAATTGTTACATAATATGGTGGACACAACAGTAAACAGACTCGCTTAGTTTTTTTGTTTGGTTATGGTTATAATATGAACTATGTTATCCAAAAGTGTGAGAATTTACGAGCAGAGGATCAAAATTCGAGTGCGACGCAAAGTTTTTTGTATAACATGCATTATATATATTGCAAAAAACCGGTGCGCCCGTAAAATTGAGCCGTTTTCTGGTAGCTGATGGAATTTTTGTGTTGTGATTTTGGAGGTTATGTTTTCATAATCGACAGTTAACTCCAACAAATGGTGCTTAAGAAGAGCATTTTTGGTAAGCTTCAACTAATTTGTTTATAAAATAGTATGGCTCTTTAATATGAGCTCATAAAACGACAACAAAAATATTAAATTTTCTTTCTTACATAAAAACATGGCGTCCCAAACTATATTCCCTGATAGTCGAAAAGGTTATGAAAGTTGCGGCTTTAAAGTTGATCCAAAAAGTTATTTTGTCTACATTATTACATCAGATGTTACTATGATGACACAAACTTTTGTGGTAAAAATTAAAGTTATAATGTAGTTGTCGGATACACTTGTTGGGGACTCCAATGAAGCTTAACTTTCTAGTGGTAATTAAGTAGGATATAAAAGTCAGGGCGACTACGAAATAACGACTAAAAAGAAAGTAAAACTTTAGCAACGTCCTATTGTGGTAGAGAAGACTATCAGAATCGACTATCAAGAAACAATCCTATGAAGTAGTTTAGAGGGTCGTTTTTACGAAACATCTACTATTTCCTGATACTAAATAGTTGTTAGAACTAAAAAGTAACAAATTTTGGTTGGGATCACCACATTTCTACTATAAGAAAGTAGCAAAGCCTTTAGAACATGTAGCCGCTACTATAAATGTTAGTTGGGAATTTAATATAACGTCACCTTAATTCTGACACGTCGTAACCCAACTCAACAAAATTTTACAGGAATAAGAAAAGTTAGAAGCAAATGCCATAAGGTAAGCATTATGCGACTGACAGACAGACAGACAGACAGACAGACAGACAGACAGACAGACAGACAGACAGACAGACGGCAAGACGGCAAGACAAAAAAGTTTCAAAATCATCTGAAACGGAAAGATATATAAAAAATTTTGAAATCGGAGCAACTTTTTTTTTGTCGAAAAAATTAGGATCACCATAATATAGTATAGTAGTAGTGTGAGCTAAAAATAGAAGTGAAAGAAATTGGATCAGATTTTCTTCATCACGATAAGCGCATTACGACAAAGGTAAGCTGCCGCAACGCTTTAAAAAGCATCACTAAACAAAACAAAAAAATGAGAAATAAACACAATTTGATTCGGTAGAATAAGAACGTTCTCTACCCCCCCCCCCCGGTACTATAAGAGTGCTGCCCTATAAGTACCATCGTGATAATTCTCAGTGGCGGGGTTAGCAAAGCAAAAATATCAGTTCAATCAAAGCGGTGGCCATCTCGATGTCAGTAAGAGTCGTAGTTATATTTTGCCCACAGACAATAACTTTACGGATATAACTGGGAAGTGATCATTCACAAGAAAAAGGTTTTATTTCACTTCCAATTATACCATAGGATCTAAAAAAGGCATTATTATGGAATCACGGATCTTGAAGGTAAACTATTCACTTCCGCCAAAAGCTCTCGACGTTCGTTCGTTTGTTTTGGTTTATGTTTGTTTTGTGATTAATGGCCACCTGATCTGACATAAACCAGGGTCGGGCAAAGGCAGTCCCCGTGGTCCGGACGTCAAATTTAAAGTCAATTAAGCGATGGACCATCGGGTTAGTTGTTCTCTTTCTTCAAATTCAAGAATCTAACAGAGAGTGTTTAACCAAGGAACGACAAAATATCATGCATTTTCATTGTTCTTTAACCACACACCGCACTTTACGTACCATTTAAGGAAAATTTATACTGCTATAGAGCTAAAATTTCATGTAACATTTAGAGAAAATTTGTACTGCCAAAGAGCTTAATTTTCACGTACCATCTAAAGAAAATTTGTACCGCCGAGTAGCTAAATTTTCATGTTCTTATATAAAGAAAATTTGTTCTGCCAAAGAGCTAAATTTTCACGCAACATTTAAAGCAAATTATTATAATAATTGTATTAAAAACATTTTAAGTAATAAAATATTGAATTTAATATGACATAAAGAAATATTACGCTGATTACGAAAATCGAGTGAGACTAGGGTCAATCCTTTGAAAAATATATCTGTATACCTCAGAAAGTAAAAGTGATCAATGAAATTTAGTTTGTCTTTTTGTTTTCCTACAAAAAAAAGCAGTTTACAATAAGTATAAGGACACTACTGCTTTGAGAAATATACGATTATGTTTTTGTTATTTTTCATGTTCCTGGGAGTTTTGACTAGTTTGAATAGTGTCCTTATTCCTACTATATCGCGTGTAGTTTCTTAGAGTCATAAACATTTTAGCCATTGTTTGTTTGCATTTAAAGGCTAATTATTTTTTTAAGTAATAAAAGGTCTAATTAAATACAAACATTTCTTCATCTAGCATCATTTCCGTTTAAATAAAGAACACGGCGCAATTTTTATTACTTTTTGCCCTGGGCGCAAAACTAAATAGAATCAGCTCTAACCGGATTTAAGTTTTAAAATGAAATATTTATGAAGGTTTTAAAGTCTGCTTCTCACGATTCCACTTTTTTCTGCTGGCGACTGTTACCGCTTCAGCTTAACTTCATTGCAAAATATCTGCAAAGTTCAGAGCTTGTAGGGTTGCCAACCGTCCTCCAGCCAGGAGGACAGTCCTCCTTTGAGGCAAAATGTCCTCCGTCCTCCACAGACCCTGTGGAGGACGCCATTTGTCCTCCTTTATCAAAATTATGTGCTTAAATCAAAAATAACGTGATAAAAAGACATGAGAAATGACCCGAATTCATAGTTGTTCCCCATTTTTTTTCTCTGTCATCCATATAAAATAACACATTTAAGAAATAATTAAACGAAGCCTGAGGACCGTCTGTAAAAACAGCCCTTAGCAACGGCGGCATCATTCGTAAGTTTTCGTCACGCCTCCCGCGGCAAAGCAAAGGTCAGTCAAGTGTTCTGTGGTCAGGCCGGCACAGACGATCGCGCATTGAAGATCGCAGAATTTGCACCCTATGTTTGCCTCCAAGTTTTGGTTTGTTTTACTAAGTATTTAATATTTTTTATCTTTACTCTTGGGGTATAGTAGTAAGATAAGTAAACAGTCACTTAAGATGATTGCCCCAAATGCCTCAATTTACTGTTTTTTTTTTAAATATTATTGAAATCGAGCACTTCTGCTTATGCTGCAATATTTTATGCTGAGTTTATACACTATGCATACAGATAAAAATAATAGTTGATTCTTTAAAATAAAAAGTTGGAAAACTTTTAACTTATTTTTATTTTTATCTGAAAACAGATGTGCAACATCACATCATATGATCTTTGTTGTTGTTTTGGTATAGAACTTGATTCTTTTTTTCAGTTTTTTTTTAATCATTTTAAGATTTTTAAGCAATCCAACTTTAAAAAGCCATTTATTTATCTTTTAATTCAAAACAACTTACAGATTGTGTTTTTTTACAAAACTATTGATGTTTGTTTTTTATTTTGGCTGTCTAAATAGCAAAATAGGTATTTTAATTTTTATATACATAACCCCAGCATAAAAATAAAACAAAAGTACATACTAAAATAGAATTCATATTATTTTCTACAAAAACTACCTCCGATAATGAAGTTTTTCACTGAAAACGGCGTTTTTCACAGAGCAAGTGCAAAAGTTTTGCACACGCTGTATATTGCATGAAAATTTTTTTTCCTACTTGCGTGCGTAAAAGTGCACTTTTACGCACGCATTTGCGTGCGGAAAGTTGAACTTTCCGCACGCCGTGAATTTTAGGCCTAATTAGACTTATTGACCCATTTATAAACTCAATTAAATTAAAAATGAGGCCTAATTAGACTTATTGACCCATTTATAAACTCAATTAAATTAAAAATGAAAACAGAATTTGTTTTTTGCTGTTTTAATGTAAAATATACCAAATATATTAAAATGTAAAACCAAGCTTTTTATGCAACTAGGAAAAATTTTGTACCTAACTCTTGCGGAAAGTGCCTTTTCCGCCCTTGACGGCGTGCCCGAACTCCGCAAAGCGTCGTTCGGGCAACTGCCGTCGCGTGCGTAAAAGTATCACTTTCCGCACTAGTTAGGTAAATAACTATTTCACAACTCGCTCGAATTATGGACCTCGCTAAGGCTCGGACCACCAAACTGTCCCATATAAATAAATTCATTTTAAAACTTGTTTTTTAAATAACTCTTAATTTTGATTGGGCTGTTTCAACAGCAAAATATTTTTATTTTTACTTTAAAATGAGTCTCAGTGGCGGCTCGTGGTCATTTGCAAAGGTGAAGCAAAACAATGACATAAAGGTACTCGCCGCAGGCAACAAAAATTAGGCATCATGATCAAAAACATTAATTTTGAGCCTTAAAAAGTAGTTATTGTAAAAAATAATATGATATTTAAGCTCCTGATTAATTTTTTTCTGTATAAACCAAGCACACAATACGTTTCTGTTCTGAAACGACGGAATAAACCATTTGTATCTCCTTTTTAAGTTTTACCTCCCAGCCAAGGTTGGAAATAAATCATGGCAACGCGAGTCTTATTTGCTGGTGCACCAAGCAAAAAAAGAATTCGACGTCATGCCGCACAAGTCTCTTAGATTCTTTAGCCAGGACGTGTTTCTTCTTCTTTGGCGTCTCTTGCTTTTAATTTTAATTAACTTTGTAGTAGCTTGTAATTTGGGGCGCTCATTCCGCGTCATATTAAAATGTCGAAAAAAATATCGAACCGTAATTTGGTCGAAAATAAAACAATCGAAAATAGAAAAGACGAAAATAATTTAAATGAAACGTAGTTTTTTCGATCCGTAAAATTGTCGAAATAATTTAAACATAGCGTCATTTCATCAAAGTGTAAAAACGTCTTTTTTAATAAATGTGTTTTGAAAATGATTTTTTTTTTAATTTAAAAACATACCAATGTACGTACCTACCTAGTAAATTTTTATATTATGTTTATACGTATAGAGCTTTATTTTAAGGAACGTGCACTAGATTTTTTTTTTTAATTATGAGATCATATAAAAATGTCCTCCTTTGGCTCCAGTAGAAGTTGGCAACCCTAAGAGCTTGTAAACCAACATTCAGCGTATTCTATTAATATTTACTGTTATCTATGATTTCCATGATCCTATTAATATGGTAAAACCATATGAATAACCCTAAATTACCAAATTTAGTTTGTAGTGGCAACATTGGCCTATGCACTTTTTTTATTTAATTTTCTGTCTGTCTATCATCGAACACACTGCCTTCTCCCATGCAAGATCCAGGTCCACGTCGTCTGTCTGATTCTAATTATCGATAACACACGAATAGAAATAGTCTCATAGTACTTTTGACTTTTAAATTGACACGTGGATAAACAAAAACTTAAATCAGTCTCAGTAAATTAGATCAAGGAATAAAATAACAAGAAACGCTACATAAAAAATTGAAAATTTCCTGTACAGAGACATTAATTTAAAGCTTAGGACAAGAATACTGTATTGCTGCGTTTTCTCAACCCTTTTTAGGGAAGTGGAGCAGGGACTATAAAAAAGAGTAAAATAAACAGACTTAAAGATATGACTATAATAATATACGAATCAAGAACTGATGCAGATAATACGGCAAATAGACCTCTCTATATATTTTGTGGTTGTCGAAAAAGTAGGCTTTGATATTTTATCTATCTAATATAGATAGTGAGTAGCAAATTGGGTATATAACTATGTAAAATGATTTTTACTGCAAGGAGCAATAACCACATAGAAACCGCACAGGAAAATAATTGAATTATTTTATGTTCTTTGGGCAATAACAGATGGAATTATACGCATTTGGAAGACCCCATTGGTGTTCGATTGTTTTTTTATTGATTCTTCCACAAAATGTTGCAAATGTTTGCAGGGCCTCTTCCATTGCCGTTTTTGATTTTAAAATAAATAATTTATATATTTTTACAAGCTTTTATTTAACTTCACCTGTATATATGTATGTATGTAATCAAATCTTGCAACTCATTTTTGAAGAACTTCCAAACATCCGATTGACTTCAAATTTCTCATAGCGTCTTAGTTCCGATGACAATACAATAATATGGTTTCATCGGGTACCTACCTCCCCCCTAACGTGGGGGGTGGAGAGGGGGTAAAACTTTAACTTGTCCGATTTTAACCAAAATTGGTATCTGGGGGTTTTTGAGGATGAGAAATACGAATATTTGATCAGATTACCAAAATTCAATATGGCGGATTCAAAATGAACGATTTAATGTCAAGTTTTTCTGATTACTTTCAACTGACTTCCACGTATTCGATTGACTTCAAATTTCGCATACCGTTATAGTTCCGATGACAATCCAATAATGTGGTATCACTGACTGCCTACCTCACCCCTAACCTGGAGGGCGGAGAGGGGGTAAAATTGTAGTTTGTTGGATTTCCACCAAAATTGGTATCTGGGGGTTTTTGAGGATGGGGGTTCAGATTACAAAAATTCAATATGGCGGATTCAAAATTGACGATTTAATGACGAGTTTTTCTGATTTCTTTCAGCTGACTTCCACGTAGGTATCTGATTGATTTCAAAATTCACATACTCCCCCGCTAAAAAGGGGGGGGGCGTAGAAGAGGTAAGGCTTTAGTTTGTTCGATCTCGACCAAAATTAATTAATTCTAGCGTATAATGATCATAATAATAACGAACAGTTTTAGGGATTGACAGGAAAGACTCCCTGCAATATTTATGCATATTTATGCGCTAGCTGAAATGCATAGACAAATCTAAAAATTCGAAAATAAATTTAGAAAAAAAAACTTTTTGAAAACAAGCTTTTATAACATGGACTAAAAAGCATAAAATAATTTTTTGAGTGTTCTGATATCATAATAATAAAAGCGATGGGCGTATTTAATATTAGGTAAATGCCTTTCCATGCGCATTTGGTGGAACGTCCACAACCGATGATGGGCCGACTCTTCTTTTTCAATGTGACAAAATAAATCGACACACTGCCGGTCGCGGATGATCTGCCTAATATGAAGCAGTCCATAATGTCCATCCATATCAGAAAAATGTAAGGGTAGTTTGAGTCAGCGGCGTAGCGTGTGGGGGCGCGGGGGATTCGTCGCCCCCCCCGCCCCGAGGGTAGTGGCGCCCCATAGGTGGCCGAAGCGCCCTCAGCTTTATTAAGTCGGGCCGGTAATGGCCAATTGAGTGGGTGCCAAGGGAAACTAACGACATGAAGACCTTTTTTTTTGTTTTTTTTTGGTCGCAAGATTCGTGAGAGGCGCCCTTGTGACTTATCGGCCGCCCCCTCACACATGATGACCTTTTTTTTTGTGGTCGCAAGATTCGTGAGAGGCGCCCTTGTGACTTATCGGCCGCCCCCTCACACATGATGACCTTTTTTTTTTGTGGTCGCAAGATTTGTGAGAGGCGCCTTTTTGACATTTTTGTTTTTTTTTTGTCACAAGATTTTTCATTAGTTTTCAGAGGCGCCCTTTTTAGCTGTCGCCCCCCCCCCCCCGCCCTTTCGGGCACGCTACGCCGCTGGTTTGAGTAGGGTTGGGGTGGGTTGGGTTGGGTTGGGTTAAATTGTTTACCCTTACATTTCTCTGCTATAATTTAATAAATTTGGATTTTCACTAAACTTCGAATTAACAAGGTAAAACAAAAACGGTTAAATTTCCTTACGCCCATCGCTTTTATTATTATGATATCAGAACACTCAAAAATTATTTTATGCTTTTTAGTCCATGTTATAAAAGCTTGTTTTCAAAAAGTTTTATTTTCTAAATTTATTTATCATTAGAATAACAATTGTATAAAGAATAGTCGCCTCTAAAAAAATTTCAGTAAAGGCAATTCTTGTATATGTAAAGAGATCTTAATCACTTTAGTAAGCGATTCGCCATGGTGCTTCAAATTAAAATTTTGTTTGCTAAAATGAAACTCAATTTTATTATAATTATTTTACGATTTAAAAAAAGCCTCACGCAATAGGAATATTATTAATCTTTAACGATTTTTCTCCGTCACAGACAACCATTTTTAATTGGTTTGTGGAGTTTAAGAGTGAATGGACTACCCGTCCACTGCGGTTACCCCCAAAAACATAAAGGATATAAGTGATACCTCGGTAGGTGAGGAAAGTATGGGGCATTTGCCTTATTGACAAAATTCAAGTCAAAGGTCGCACACAACTTTTTCACAGGGCAGTTTACCCATTTTTTAAAGTTTTGTGTCAAACAAATTTTCATCTTTTGTCTATAAAAGGAGTCAAAAATCGGCCAATTGCTTTCAAAAAGTGACACATTTTATAATAATTAAATAATCGTTTTTTAATATTTTATATATTTAAGGAAGTTTTAATAGGTGGCCCTTTTTTAAATTTGTCCGAGACGGTCAAATATCTAAAGGGGCCTTAAAGTTTTATTGCAAGTAAATGGAAATGTTAACCAAGTTTTATAGATTTTCTAACTTTACTTGTATACAGGGTGTTAATAAAGTATGTAGCCAAACTTCACGGGGCGATTCCTGGAGTCATTTTAGGAAGAAAAGTTCAAATAAGCATAGGTCCGAAAATGCATATCAAGCAAGATACAGGGTGTTAAACTTTGAAAAAAAAAATGTTTTTGTAAATATCTTCAACATTTTTCGCTTGATTTCATTGAAAATTGGCAGAGATATTTCTAGTATAAACGGCCTACTTTGGCTCTAAAGAAGTTGCAATTAGCAAGTCCAGTGGCGTACCAGGGATGACCTTAGCCAATACTTTGTTTAAAAAAAGTGTACGCCAATGACTTTTTTGGCATTTTTGTATTTTTTTTGTATTGTCCAACTAAAAATACATCTTTTATGTCTTTTGTCTTATTTTTATTACTTGCTCGGTTTTCCAGATAAAAAACTAAAAACATTTTAGTTGGAAAAACATTTTACGGTTAAAAAAAAATACTTTACTGGGTAATTTTTGTTTACAAAATTTAGGGGAAATTGGGAATTAGTGTTAAGGTGCAAAAGTCCAAATTAAAATAAATTTATTAAGTCCAGCGGCGTCTAGGTGCACACCTTAACCAATAATAATAAAAATTAATTGTACGGCAGTAATTTTTTTGCCATTCTTATAAGTTTTCAGACAGCACATAAAAATAAAAATAAAAATAAAAATAAAAATAAAAATAAAAATAAAAATAAAAATAAAAATAAAAATAAAAATAAAAATAAAAATAAAAATAAAAATAAAAATAAAAATAAAAATAAAAATAAAAATAAAAATAAAAATAAAAATAAAAATAAAAATAAAAATAAAAATAAAAATAAAAATAAAAATAAAAATAAAAATAAAAATAAAAATAAAAATAAAAATAAAAATAAAAATAAAAATAAAAATAAAAATAAAAATAAAAATAAAAATAAAAATAAAAATAAAAATAAAAATAAAAATAAAAATAAAAATAAAAATAAAAATAAAAATAAAAATAAAAATAAAAATAAAAATAAAAATAAAAATAAAAATAAAAATAAAAATAAAAATAAAAATAAAAATAAAAATAAAAATAAAAATAAAAATAAAAATAAAAATAAAAATAAAAATAAAAATAAAAATAAAAATAAAAATAAAAATAAAAATAAAAATAAAAATAAAAATAAAAATAAAAATAAAAATAAAAATAAAAATAAAAATAAAAATAAAAATAAAAATAAAAATAAAAATAAAAATAAAAATAAAAATAAAAATAAAAATAAAAATAAAAATAAAAATAAAAATAAAAATAAAAATAAAAATAAAAATAAAAATAAAAATAAAAATAAAAATAAAAATAAAAATAAAAATAAAAATAAAAATAAAAATAAAAATAAAAATAAAAATAAAAATAAAAATAAAAATAAAAATAAAAATAAAAATAAAAATAAAAATAAAAATAAAAATAAAAATAAAAATAAAAATAAAAATAAAAATAAAAATAAAAATAAAAATAAAAATAAAAATAAAAATAAAAATAAAAATAAAAATAAAAATAAAAATAAAAATAAAAATAAAAATAAAAATAAAAATAAAAATAAAAATAAAAATAAAAATAAAAATAAAAATAAAAATAAAAATAAAAATAAAAATAAAAATAAAAATAAAAATAAAAATAAAAATAAAAATAAAAATAAAAATAAAAATAAAAATAAAAATAAAAATAAAAATAAAAATAAAAATAAAAATAAAAATAAAAATAAAAATAAAAATAAAAATAAAAATAAAAATAAAAATAAAAATAAAAATAAAAATAAAAATAAAAATAAAAATAAAAATAAAAATAAAAATAAAAATAAAAATAAAAATAAAAATAAAAATAAAAATAAAAATAAAAATAAAAATAAAAATAAAAATAAAAATAAAAATAAAAATAAAAATAAAAATAAAAATAAAAATAAAAATAAAAATAAAAATAAAAATAAAAATAAAAATAAAAATAAAAATAAAAATAAAAATAAAAATAAAAATAAAAATAAAAATAAAAATAAAAATAAAAATAAAAATAAAAATAAAAATAAAAATAAAAATAAAAATAAAAATAAAAATAAAAATAAAAATAAAAATAAAAATAAAAATAAAAATAAAAATAAAAATAAAAATAAAAATAAAAATAAAAATAAAAATAAAAATAAAAATAAAAATAAAAATAAAAATAAAAATAAAAATAAAAATACGTAAACGTAAACGTAAACGTAAACGTAAACGTAAACGTAAACGTAAACGTAAACGTAAACGTAAACGTAAACGTAAACGTAAACGTAAACGTAAACGTAAACGTAAACGTAAACGTAAACGTAAACGTAAACGTAAACGTAAACGTAAACGTAAACGTAAACGTAAACGTAAACGTAAACGTAAACGTAAACGTAAACGTAAACGTAAACGTAAACGTAAACGTAAACGTAAACGTAAACGTAAACGTAAACGTAAACGTAAACGTAAACGTAAACGTAAACGTAAACGTAAACGTAAACGTAAACGTAAACGTAAACGTAAACGTAAACGTAAACGTAAACGTAAACGTAAACGTAAACGTAAACGTAAACGTAAACGTAAACGTAAACGTAAACGTAAACGTAAACGTAAACGTAAACGTAAACGTAAACGTAAACGTAAACGTAAACGTAAACGTAAACGTAAACGTAAACGTAAACGTAAACGTAAACGTAAACGTAAACGTAAACGTAAACGTAAACGTAAACGTAAACGTAAACGTAAACGTAAACGTAAACGTAAACGTAAACGTAAACGTAAACGTAAACGTAAACGTAAACGTAAACGTAAACGTAAACGTAAACGTAAACGTAAACGTAAACGTAAACGTAAACGTAAACGTAAACGTAAACGTAAACGTAAACGTAAACGTAAACGTAAACGTAAACGTAAACGTAAACGTAAACGTAAACGTAAACGTAAACGTAAACGTAAACGTAAACGTAAACGTAAACGTAAACGTAAACGTAAACGTAAACATAAACGTAAACGTAAACGGTACGGGACTTTTTATAAAGTTTTTGCAGTCACCGTAACATAATTTTAAATGATTTTATTAATTTCTTTTAACCATTCTTGTGTGGCATACCGAAAAAAGGTATTTAATATTCTCGGCAGCTCATAGAACATAATGACTTGACTTGTTCTTGAAATTGAAATCCATAAGAAAACGTTCCGGTAGTACGTAGTTTTTCTTTGCAAAAAAGAGGATGAGAAATTTCTTTGGAACTCCGTCAATCCAGGGACGGGTATGCTTGTCAATAAAAAAGGGAAAATCATCAACAAATTAATCTACTAGACTTTAACCGGCGTATTATATATGGCTGTTAAGATATTGCTCCACTTTGTAATATTCTATAACCGAACATATTTGTTGCATGTACGCAACAACTTGTATCCAAACTGGTTGCCTTTTCTTAGTCTGCTTCATTTTCACTTACAACAAAAATTTAAATACAAGCCTTAAAGGTCCAGGGTTAAAAAATTCTCATTGCTGATCAATTTCTTCGAATGATAGGTGTGCGTGGAAAAGATTGAAATGCATTGCTTGGACACTTTAATCATCTTAGTGATTATCAGTGGCGTAACGTGCCTTGGCGGGGCCCCATATAAAAATTGGGGGCCCTTAGTAAGGGGAAGGACTTTTGTCATTTGTGAAATAAATTTTTTTTTTGCTTACGTACGTTGGGGGCCCCCGCTTCCCAGGAGCCCCTTGTAATTGATACGGCAGGCGGTAGTTACGCCCCTGGTGATTATAGTGGTTTTTTATTTTGTTCCATTTATTTCAGTAACAAAGTGTGGCATATGCACGATCAATAAATGCCTTTTT
This sequence comes from Aspidapion aeneum, assembly GCA_963576565.1. Classification (NCBI taxonomy): domain Eukaryota; kingdom Metazoa; phylum Arthropoda; class Insecta; order Coleoptera; family Brentidae; genus Aspidapion; species Aspidapion aeneum. Next base: position 36,076,586 of record OY755048.1, read on the forward strand.
GCCTTGTAGCCTGATCCGCTCCTCTTAGATCTATTAAACGCCTCATATAGATACCAATAACGTGCGTGAATGGAATCTATTATTCTCTATTGAAATTATTGATAATCGGTCGGATTTTTAGACAGTTTTCTATACACAACAAGTATTACTACTATTACTAGTAACGGTTTCGTCGGCTGCTCATTATGATTTTTTGCATTTTTTGCGTTAGCACCAAGCCAATCATTATAAGAGA